>BOPN01006340.1:30000-32500 GCA_017312705.2 Penaeus japonicus
TTTCTTTATGTTGCCATCCTCTTTCAATTTAGGTGATTTTATGTAATCATCACAAAATTAAATTTGAATTAACATTTGCCATAATTTGTAATGGACTTTGCAATTAGAAAACAGAATGATACTCATATCATGGCAACCTGAACTCTAGTAGCCTTTACAGTCCTGAGTAAAGTGAAAGTGTGCCAACCAGTCACTGACAGGTGAGGTAGGCCAACACCACCTCTTTCTCCATATACCAAAAGGGTGAAAATCAAGAAATGTGACTGAAATCTTGTCAACACTGGAAAAATTTCTACAGCTGGTAACACAGTACCAATGATATTCAAATTATGTGTAGAGTTATTAAACACTACAGATAACTAAAATCTATCTACATTGTCTTTCTACTGTTGAGGGAATTCCAATAATTTTGTCTGCTTATCTGACAACAATAAAAGGTCTTACAATCAAGCATGTTATAATAATTATAACGGAATAAAAATTAGACACTATTTAGTCGAGTTCAGACGTAGTTGGTGGCATTACAGATCAAAAGTACTATTAAACTATCTAACACTGGTTTCATTGACTCTTTGCATGATTTTTCACTGTCTGGAGCATTGACTGGACAGGACAAACTTAATCCCCTGCTATGAGAAACTTGACATATTCTATATAAAGTGTAATTTATAAATAAATAAACACACACACATATATATATGTATGTGTATATATATATATATATATATATATATATATATATATATATGTATATGTATATGTATATGTATATGTATATATGTATATATGTATATATGTATATATGTATATGTATATATGTATATGTATATATGTATATGTATATATGTATATGTATATATGTATATGTATATATGTATATATGTATGTGTATATATATATATATATATGTATATATGTATACATGTATATGTATATGTATATGTATATGTATATGTATATATGTATATGTGTATCTATATCTATATCTATATATATATTCTCTCTCTCAAATTTTTGAACTTCTAGTCATCCCAAGACCCATTTCTTGTATCTACTCTTAAACAAGTAATTTTTGTAAACACAGCCAAGCTAAACCAAAGTACAATCAATTTTAGCATGATGCTTATTTTGCAAATGCAAAATCTGGCTGGCAGGTTAGTTCTTTTAGTTGTGCTACAAGAACCAATAGTCAGGAACTAACAATTGCAAAATATAAATCAAATTAACTTCCACAAAAGTTAATTGAAGATAATGCTTAAAAAAATACTTAAGAAAAACAATAACATATCACCCTATCTGCCACAAAATAAGTATCCTTAACCCAATGCCGCCGGCCGCCGGCCACAGACGGCGATTATATAATATGATAGCACGGGTGCCGTCATACGCCGTCAATGATATAATTGATTTAGGCCTAAGCGTTCGAGAGCCCCGGCATTGACGCCATAAAAGACGAAACGGCCCGGCGGGAATGGGTTAATAAGCTTCAATGTCTATGTGAACTGTTTCCCGAAATATATGAAACACCTGACAAAATTACTGTAGATAGAACAGGAAGATGTTAAATTAAATTCTAAGTTCACGGAGATCTATGGCCACTGGTACTGATTTCTCATAAATCTGTGATATCTAATCAAATGCATTTCCCTATTTAATGACATCTGTCAATTATGAATGACCAATTAGGTTTGTCAGTGCACATTCTATTATGCACTCACACACACAATAGGTGGTTTTACAAGTGACTGGCAAAGATATGAATTTTAGAATACTAATTCTTGTGCAATCCCACCTCTGCACAAGTTGCATGATGAGCCTGTGACACAGATGATGCATGTTCATCTGATTAGGGTGGGAACTACCTAGTGTGTACCTATGGGTAGTGAAGTATTTCTGTGCAGATGACATTGTACTATAACAATTTGTTCAAGATCCCCATGCAAAACCTATTCAGATATGCACATAAAATCTAATTGCCTAGTGATTCCCATTATATTACACGTGAAATACAGCAAAGGTCAACTTATTGGCCCCCTCCCATGCAAAGAATTCATATCCCCATGAGAAAATCATAAATAATGAAGGATTCAGTTAGAAAACAGAAAATACTACCGAAGATAAAGTTAACTGACATGAACATACTTGTGAATCACACAGCTTTCACAGTACCAGGTACACTGAATGAAGCCTTACCGTACCAAGTACATCAAGATGTGTACCCAACACACTTCACAAAATCATACACAAATTCTTCGAATACTAAAATATTCGTTTCATGGTGGCATATAATAATTTTGACTAGCTTTTTCGATCAATTGTTCTACCGATTTCACGAATCGGCGTCTTCAAATTTCACTTTTCCCAAGAGCGCATTCAGATGCGATTTCCGACATTGACTTCTAAATATTCTAACTGGTACGTAGAAACTAGCACTGATGCTATCCTAACACCATCCAACTATTTATAAATCAGTCTGACACCGGACACGGTCGAGACGAAA
>BOPN01006340.1:42500-75000 GCA_017312705.2 Penaeus japonicus
GACTTCAATCACTGGCACCAGGCCTAGTCCCAGCTATGTCTCCCCAGCAGCCTGAAATGGCTCAGGCTGTTGCTGTTGCAGCAGCAGCAGCAGCAGCCGCTGCAGGATTAAGCACATATCCTCTGAGTCATCTGCACCCATCGTTGGCTGGTGCACAATATCAACCACTGCTTGCAGGAGGATTGTCACCTGGGCACACTCCAGCCACATCAATAGCCTCCCAAATATCACGGCACCAGGCTCAATCGTCACGATCCTCTCCACATCCTCTGACGCATAGTCCAAGTCCAAAGCCTCCACAAGTTCCCAGCACGCCTGCTTCCCCACATCTAAGCCGTGGGGCTAGTCCGCGGGGAGCTTCTTCACCATGGCACCAACCACCAACTGCACATCCTCATTCTCCACAGAAGCCTATTTTATCACCACAGCCATCACCACCACCACAAGGTTAGTTAATCAGTGATTATGTTGATAGCTATTTCATTAATGGTCATAAGAAGAAAAAAAAATATAACAATAATGAAACAGGCCTCTGATTGGTTTAATTAAGGAGAGGAAAAGAAGGGATAACAGTAAGGAATTTATTTTCAAGGATGCTTTGTTTGGTAAATGCTATGCAGTACTCATATTTGGGTAGATCATGTAAGTAATGCAAAATAGGAACAAATAATTGATTTTTCAAGTAAAGATAAGGGAGGGATGAAACCTGGCTATGCCTATACCTTCTTGTCAACTGACACACTTGTAAGATTTGAGAGCCTGCTATGGCAGAAATTAGCATAATTTAATTAACAGTTATAGGAGTAGGTGAGTTAAGGACACTGCACAATATCACAGAAAAGATAGAGAAAAGAAAGATTGAGAATGGCAGTGAGAGTGAGAACAGTAGTGGAATATATGCTTGAGCACTTACAAATCACTCATACACAGTCACCATATGCTTGATTTGCCAAGAAACCACACCCCTTTTCTATTACCAAGAAGCTAATTGTTTATATATGTAATGTTCATCTTGCTGTTCATTTATTCACAGCAAGAAGGCACAGACAAGCACTAGCAGATGGAAAATAGTTCATTTTTGTGTCCACAGATTAAGCATTTTATGAGTAAACAGAGTAAGCTTTTTCTTCGTTAATTGTTATATGTGTCATCAATCAGTAAAGGTATGCACTTGCTCAATGCTAGTGTGGACATGTCTGTAAGTTTATTTGTTGTAAAGCTTCAGCCTGCTCATGCTAGCTCATTGCCCTGTAGGGAATGAGCTGGAAGTTTATAATTAGACATCTTCTCATATGTGATAATTGTAAAGATTAAGAAAATTTTGATTAAAAGGATATTCAAATGTGCTGAAAAATGTTACACACATATCACAATCATGTTGAATGAAGCCTATTTATTATTTTTGTTTTCTAGAATATATTTGTTCAGAAACAAATAAGACAAAATTTAGACTACAGTATGCAGTAACCTATGGTGCATACAAGCTAAATTTATCCAATGTTATACAATTAATATAATTCTATAGAGAGACTATATACAGAAATAGAACAGCCACTCAATGGGAAACATTGTCAGTCATCTCAACAGGTCATCAGCCTGCAGTTTTCATATAGTACTAACAAAATCATATACTGCTTACAAACATTGAATACTTGAAATTTAGAAAAATGCATATAGCATAATGTCATCAGCTGTTGATGACTTTGTCAGTATGTCTGTTCCTTTGAGTTTATTACTTCCCCTCTGCACATAGTCTTTTTTATTTAGCATACTGCGGTTGGGATGTAGGCTTGTGTCTGTGACAGCATTTGGCTGTATGTCAGAGTTAGGGATGTCTTATTCCTGAATGGTGACATGGTCAGGAATGTGATGGGGTTGTGGTGTCTGCTGACAATGCATTTGTGTGTATAGGATGGCTTTGCTGTATTGCCAGCAGGAGTGAAATTAGGCAAATATATGCCCTGTCATGAGTGGTTGAAGATTAAAGAGATCAGTGCTGTTTAAAGTTATTAATAATCCATTCTAGAAAGTTTGTTTTACCCACTAGTTTTCTGCAGAAATTTTGAATTTAGTATTTGTGCTGAAGATAATGTGACATGTCAGTCATAAGAGAAAAAAATGTCATGTAAATTGCTTTGCTCCTTGCCTATATTAACCGCATACGGGTAGTACACTACGGTACCGCTCATTCAAGGGCCTGGTTGCTGGGTGGCACCATATGGTGCCAGTCATTTAATTGATTTAGGCCTAAGAGTTCGAGAGCCCCGTCATTGTAACATGCAAGGCTGGAATGCCTCCGTCGTGAGTGGGTTAACTCGGTAATGCTGGGGTAGTTTTGGCTCTGCCTTTTCTCAATGCTGGGAATTTCAGTACATGTGGGCCTAATACCCTCAGGCTATTCACTCGCTCTGGCCACGGCTGACTGATCTATGCATGATCACCTGGCTTGCTGGCCATATAAAAAGCTATGACGTGATATCACAACCCTGGTGGCAAGTGTTGCCACCACATGATGTATTATCACACCATCTGTCATTTAGGGGTTAAGCATAAGATACATGATAGTGACAGTGTGATTTTTAGACACAGTGCTATTCTGGAAGAATATGAAATCTTAACATATCATGGTTAATGGTAAAGGTGAAAGAGTGTCCCAGTCTGGATATGGGAGAGGGCAGTAGAACTAAACTTAAGGATTCAAGCCACAATTTGCATATTTGTACAGCACCATATCAAACTTTACTTGAGTATCTGTAGACTCCTAGTTCTAATCTGGAAAAATCCTATGGAATTAGGTGGTCTCCTGTGTGGGTTAAGCATAACATACATGATAGTGACAGTGTGATCTTTAGACAAAGTGCTATTCTGGAAGAATATGAAATCTTAACATATCATGGTTAATGGTAAAGGTGAAAGAGTGTCCCAGTCTGGATGTGGGAGAGGGCAGTAGAACTAAACTTAAGGATTCATGCCACAATTTGCATATTTGTACAGCACCATATCAAACTTTACTTGAGTATCTGTAGACTCCTAGTTCTAATCTGGAAAAATCCTATGGAATTAGGTGGTCTAACTACATGAAAGATTCGTCTGTTTCAGTTCTTCATTATTTCTTGGTACATATAAACCAAGTTTGAAGAACTCGTATGAGATCAACTTCTTCCAATATTAACCAATTCATGCTGGGGCTGTTCCGGCTTTGCACGGTCGCAATACTGGGGTTCTCGAACGCATAAGCCTAACGTCTCGAGATTCTCGGACGCACAAGCAGCGAGCCTGGGCTGTCCGCTTGCTCTACCCAAGCGCGCGGCTTCCCCTCATAGCTCGTCCCAGGCGTCTGACGCGAAAACCACAATACGTGCTATCACGTCAACCTGCTCCAATGGGTTAACATAAAGTACTTCCAGGATCGTTTTTGAAAAAACAAATATTTTGCACACTGAAAAGGTTAAGATTGGTTGACATTGATGCTGAGAGTTAGAGATAGTGAGAAGTGTAGGTAGTAAGGGAGAGTGAAAGTAACAGCAAAGGAGATTTAAAGTGACAGTTGAAAAGAGTGAGAAAAAGAGTATGCCCATTAATCAGAGAGGGATAGAGAGTGGCAGTGAGAGTGGACATGAGTGAGAAATGAAGTATGTGAAAGGATTTATATAATTTTTTATTCTAGAATACTTATTTACTAACAAAAATATAACATTCATTTTAATATGCATCTTAGAACTTGAAAATATCCCTTTTAAGGAAAAAGAGCATTTTTGGAGTGTTGATTTAGCTGAGGAACATTTTCCTCTTCTAAAATTTTAAAATTATATAACAAGCCTCTGCTGAGTCTGGATATGAGATATAGTTTTGTATACAATGAATAGATAGATGTATTATTGCCTGAAAAGGTGGTAAACCTTGGAATTAGTAGAGAAGTTATAGATGCATTTGTAGTGCAGTATTTGTGAGTTAGGTGTTAAAGGAAATTTAGAAAATGTGTAAAAAAGGTGTAAAAAGTGTAAGAAGTTAAGGTAAAGAAACAATATAGAAATACATTGCCATCAATATATGTGTGTGTGCGTGTGCGTGTGCGTGTGCGTGTGCGTGTGCGTGTGCGAGCATATTGTGTACATTTATGTCTTTAGAAATAACAACTGGCCTGCCCTTAAGATATTTTGTTTACCTTCCAGATGCACCACTCAACCTCTCCAAACCAAGAAATCACCTAGGGAAGTAGAAGAGGAGCACAGAATACCTAATATTGACAAAACAGCAGTGGAAGTTTGGCTGTATTAGGAAAGTTAGGAAAGAATTGTTTCAAACTTTACTAAAATAGGGAAAGGAGCTATTTTTATTCTTTAAAAGTACATTTGAGTAGTCACATGCTGTATTAGGTACAAACAGACTAAGTATATCTTGACGTAGCCTGAATGTTTTTAATTTAATTTTGTATTGATGGATACTTACACACATTGCTATGTGTAGATGCATTTATTACACAGAGCAAATTACCAAGTTTAAAGCTTGCTTAGAAAATGGATTTCCCCATTTTCTTCTCTACTAGTACAATTTTTATGTATAAAAACAACCATTTGAGGTTTAACATTGTATAAACAGATGCCTCCTATAATCATGTAAATTGTAATTATAATGTTATGAATTATCAGAAGCATAGTAGCTTTCTGTCAAAAATTTAAAGTGTATTGCAGAAATAAAATAAAGTTCAGTATTAGCTGCTGTATATTTTCAGCACTAGAGTTACCAGTCAGGTTGCATGATGATGTTGAAACTGCAGGGAGTCAAAGTACCGGTAGTGCTTAAAGCAGACAAATGCACTCCTGGATAAATGTGTGTATGCTTGTTAACTAGCTGCACACATTTAAGTTGCATCTGCTTGTGCAGATTTCAGTTAGCTTGTGCATGTAGAGGTGGTGATGCTCAGTCAGGACGATGAAGGTCGTGTTTGTGTACGGTGTGTGATCATGTAATCTCATTATTGTAACATATTAATTATATCCTTATTATGAAAATGGTGTGATGAGTCGTGATGATTGATCTCAAAAGAAGAATGTTTCAGGAAGTTGGTCACTCTTGTATATTATATCCTGTATTCATTACCAAAATCTGATAGTTGCTTTCACCAGCCAGGCATCTAGAGGGTTTTTGACCCTGTGAAGGCTCTCTGGTGTAATGTTCTACCTCTGAATATTCTGTCCATGTAAGGAACAAATTTTAAGAAGCTTTTACATCATGTAGGTAATTATTTTCACAACCAAGATAATGCTAGAATTAAAATGCAGTTAATTTAAGGGGATTCTTGATCACTTCATCTTTGGTCTAGACCCTCTGTCTGCATTGCTTCAGACCTGTTAAGTGTATTTTCAAAATGTTAACAATTTTGTCCAACAAAGTCTTATGTGGCCTTATGATTGAAAATTCATTTTGTGTGCCTTTCTTGGCATTATTCAAATGCTGCCAGAACATACAAATTATGTCAGACTTTCCTAAATGTGTCTTTGTATGCAAACAAAAACAGTATTCTATTTTACTATAAACTTATATAGAAGTTTAAAGATAATTTATCTTCTAGTGTATGTGTAACATTCACTACTCTATCTCAAATTCTTTCTTTACAATTACAAATATGATGCCAGCTGGTAATGCGTTGGTTGTCATTGGCATGAGAAGTTAAAATTATTTGAAATGGGCTTCTCTAATTTGCATAAAACTACTTAGCTTGAATAACTGTTCTGCAATCATGTGAAAGTTACTCAAGTATAAATCAAAAACATTCTATTAGGATCTTTTTCAGTATAAAATATCAATTGCTACCAGTGTGAGAAAAAATCTGCTTCACCAAGGGATTTGATGTTATGGGTAAATGAATATATGTGCATTTGGTTTTGTGCAATTCGAAAAATAATTAGTTAGATATTATCAGGAGTATTTTGGAATGTACTTCACATTGCTGTCCTTTTTTTATTGCATAATGTTTCCAGTAACAACATTGCTAAAATGAATCAACCATTCTGCTAAGTAGAAATGCATTTTTCACAGTGAAAGTCTTGGATCAGAATTTGGTTTTCAGAAGAAATAAAGAGGGCAGCTGTAATAGTTAGGGCATTTATCAAACAATAGTTAAGATGTCAGTATGGGTATGGGCTAAGTGCTGGTAAATAGTAAACCTTGAGCTTAACAGGAAACAATGAAGTGTAACCATAGATTGTCACAAAGTAGTTTATCATACAAGAAATAGGACCACTGCTTGAGGATGGAGGGAAAGAATGGGCAAATGATTCCCAATAGAAGACTTATCATAGGTGATAGTAGACTTGTAGTTTTTTAACACTGATAGCAGTCAGGTTAAAAGAAAATTAATGTGCAAGTTACTTTGTATCTGATCAATGCCTTTGAAAAGACCTTTATTATAACTCATTTTACAGATCAAATTATACTCTAATCATAAATGAAGCCTCTGAGGTATGATATTTTGTGCCATTAATAAGGAAGCAAGCCATAAGAAGCCATTTGTGCTTCAGATTTTATAATATCTTCTCTCATGTGTAGACTAGTGGAGAACAAACCTCTTATAAGAAATAACCTAAATAATGGTCTGCAGCATGAGGGCAGTCCTTGAGGTACAAAATGTGGGGAATAAGCTCTTTACGAGTTGATGCTTTGCTTCAGAAAGGCTAAATTTGTGATACTTAACTATAGCATTTGTCAGCATTAACTTATTTAATTTAGATACCACTGCCACAAACATCTGTGCATTTACACAAGAATCTTATGCTTATTTTTTTGTAACATATGTGTATAACTGTATAAATGCTGTGAAAGGATGTGTAAGGATAAAAGGTTTTGTAGCGCTGAACCTTGGTAATTCAACATTGTAAAAATGTTTATATGTTTTATATTGTGCCAAAATGCATTTTCTCTAATATGTTGTTTAATTATCCCATTATCACTAATATGTACCAGAGGTATGAATATAGATTGTGTACAAAAGGGTAGGGTCAAGAAGTCAAGAGGTCAGAAGACACATAAATCTGTAACCTGTTGCTTCTTATCATTAAATTGTCTATTATGGATCCTCTTTCTATTATTAGAATTTCTTTTGTCTCAGTGTCTACCAAGAGACATTACTTGAGGAAAACCAAAGTAATCAAAGAAAGTTTCCAAGTTTGAGTGAATGTAATTGAAATTTTGTGAGCAGTTTTTGTGAATTCCTGATCTTTAATGTAAACTTTCTGGTTGCCATTAACGACTGTTATACAAAGTCCAGAAAATATTCTATTTAAGAGAAAGATCAAAGCTTAGTTTGTTGTTGAGCTTCTCTTATTTTTACTTTCTATCAACCAACTGCATAATTTGCTACATAATTCTCCAATCAAGAAGATTGTATATCTAATTAACTCCTGTAGGATGCTTCACCCTCTACACAGAAAAATATATAGTATTTTGGCTCCAAATGGTCAAAACATCAGGATATTTCAAACATGCAAGCCCAATGCCACAGGCTACTTGCCTGCTCTGGCCACAGCCAAAGTCCTATGCAATCAATCAACCAGTGTGCTGGCCAGGAGGATAGCCATCAAAATATCTTGTACTCTGTGGCTGGTCCTGCCACTACTCAACATGATATCTTGTCACCTGGTCTTAATAGGTTAACCCTCTCTGGACGGGTGGTACAGTACTGTACCGCTCATTCAAAAGCCCAGTGGCTGGGCGGCACAGTATTGTGCCAGCCATTCAATTGATTTAGGCCTAATAATTCGAACGCCCCGGCATTGTGACATTCAAGGCTAGAATGCCCCCGTTGTGGATGGGTTAAGCAATGTCTGTCACTATCATGAGGAATACCCTTGGCAGTTACTCCTTATGAAGGTCTTTGTCAGTAAGAAGCCAGTAATGACATTTTGAGTGCTATAATGAGGTTTTGATTGGTTACATTTGCTTATCAGAGTCCTACGAAAGGAAATTTAACTCATGAATTTAGTGTTGGTGGTGGAGACCTGTATAATGATTGTTGGGGCTTGTGAAGGTACTAGAAAATGCAACCTATTATCAATGCAAAGACTTCTTTGGGTTGATAGCTTATGACTTCATATGTTACCACTGGCTGAGATAGAAATGTTGCTTAAGACTAGAGAATTTTCTTTTGTATATGAAGAACACATAACTGCATTATAAAGGCAATAACAAAGGCAGAGAAACTGAGAACATAGCTATGAAAACTTTGATAATATTTGTAGGCACTGTTACCTGCAAAAATCCACAAGGTCCCATGTATCAATGAATAAATTTGGGTAAAAAAGCTCCTAAAATGATGCCTAAAATCATATTAATCATTTAGTGTAGATCAGTCTGAATTAGTGTACATCAATCATTTCAAGAAAACTGACACCTTGACAAAAGTGTAAGCAAATGCAAAAATGTAAACTCGAAGGAAATTACTTCCTGATTTGAAGTCCTTTCACTTTAGACAAACTCTAGTTAGGATCTTTTCTTTATGATTTAAAAAATTGAATTCTCTGCTCAAATTGCTAATGAAAACAAAGCTCTTGTGACAAGCTTTACTCTATTATTATGCAAAATGTTCTGCACAGAAAACAATGTGGAGGCTTGCCATTGATATTAAAAATAATGCAAAGAAAGCTAAATCAATCAATTTTGTCTCGTATCTGAAAAAAACTTCAAGCACATTAAATGCTACGGTGGAGTACAATAACAAGGCAGCTGAAAATATCCTAAATCAATCAATTTTGTCTCGTATCTGAAAAAAACTTCAAGCACATTAAATGCTACTGTGGAGTACAATAACAAGGCAGCTGAAAATATCCAATTTATTTAAATACAAATAGTAAACCATAACCTTAACAACATAAGTCTTTGGACTATTGCTCTGATATTATCATATCTCATATAGTTGGATTTGTCAGCTGGTTTCTCATAAACAAAAGCAACTGCCCAAGACCATTTTTACCAGCTGAGCCACCAAGGTATGTTAACTCTAGACTAATAAGCCCTCCTGCTTGCTTCAAATGGATGTTGAACCTCAGAATGCACTCTAGTCCACCTGCCTGAGGCACATGTGGTTCTTCCTTTTCTTTGTGTAGTTTTTCACTGATTTGCCTGAGGAAATCTGAACTAGAACATATTTCCTTGTCTGGGCTGTTACCAATGCCTGAATCATTTGGTGATGATATTTGATATGGTGTGGGTTTCTCTTCTGATCCATTTGCTGACTGATTTAGTTCTTCTGAGGATATCTTTGGTTTCTTCCTCTCATGACTGCTCTCTTCCTGGTCTTCTCCTTCACACTCATCTTTACTCCGCTTTTGTGGTTGTTGCTTTTCAACGGGTTCTTCAATTGAATGTGCTTCATTCTGATTCACTGCTGGTAGAAAAAATACCAAAAAATAATCATATTTTCATCTGTAAAATAATTAATATACATAGATGATTACATTGTATGTCTGTCCGTCTCTCTCTCCTTCTCTCTCACAAACACACACAAATCAAACAAACAAACAAACAAACAAACAGACAGACACACACACACATCAAACCCACCTACCCACAGACAGACACATCAAACAAACAAAGGCACACACCACTCACACACGAGACAAACACACACACACACGCACGCACATCAAACTCACGCACACACCAACCACATTCACATCAGGCAGACAGATACACACGCACATCACACCCACCCACAAACCCACAAACAGACACACATGCATGCGTGCATACACACCAGACACAGATACACACACACACACACCAGACACAGACCCAGACACACACACACACACTAAAATATTCTCAGTGACACCAATAGCAATTTTAGCTATTGCATATAGTACTTGATCCATCAAATACTTTCAAGTGTAATTGTTTTTAGGTGCTCCTATTTCCCCCAGAGTTTGTTTTGTATGACTGTACTTGTTTACAGACCCTATGGAAAAGGAGCATTTCCAATAGTAACATCTCTCCTGACATTAATAGTTGCAACATGCATTTGAGAGCCATAATGCTGGAATGATTCATACACACTGAGGTCTATTCTGAAGGATAGTATATTAAAGCAAAGAAAAAGAAAGAGAAAGAGAGAGAGAGAAGTTCAGTTCAGACAGATTTGTGAAGACGTCGCTTCGCCCGGGCTATATGCACAAGGCGGCCCGGCCACTGCCAGCTATGAGTGCTGACTCATCTTATCTAAAGAGAGAGAAAAAAAACTTACTGTTATACTCCATGATGTCAGGATGCTCCTCATCACTTTCCACTAATTTACTTTTACACAAGGTCTCTCCTTCACCCACAATTTCCATATCATCTGACTCTTTTGTCCTGTGCATTTTCTCTGAAAGTAATCATATATTATAAAACATGATTGCATATTTTACACACACACACACACACACACACTATACTACTGTATATTTTTCAACATCTGCGAATATGATTATGAATTATTAATATTAGGCTATTTTTTTTTTATGGCTGTGAGCTAAAGCTCTGGAGATCATCCAGTCTTAATTGAAAATATCTGGAGAAATCCAAGAACATTGGCTTATCTATTTTCTATATACTTCATAAATAAAGTTAGATTATCAACATTGACAAAATATTTCGATGACACCACACTTACAAATATTAGAAAATATATAAATACTAGTATATAGATTCAGCCAGTTAATCAGTCTCTCTCTCTCTCACGTAGTCTATACTAACTATTGTGTATATGTATGAGAGAAAAGAAAGATCAACTTGTTTACCTTTATTTCTTCGATCAATTTCTCGTTTCTTCCTTCTCTGATGTAACCATGTTGGCTTATATGCTTTGACATGAGCACCAACAAAGTATTTTGTATTCTTGAAGACACGTACCTTAACCTGGAAATATACCTTCATGAAATTGAGACTAAAAAATAATGGATATCTCATCAGCAATAACCATAATTTTTCATTTCACACAAATATAAAACGTACCGATATTTACCTTTAGATAGTGCAACCACTTGGCAACCATTCGCCATGCTGCTGGAACAGTATATGCAGTCAATAGGCTGCGAGGCAGTAACATTACCATTGGCTTGCTATTTGCCATCTGTTTTTTACTCATCACTTGATTCAAGTGCAACTTTGGGTCAAAAGTCCATGCTAGTCCCCATCTGTAGTGGATATTAAAAAGTTAATGTTGGATAAACCTCAAATTATCTTTCTGATTATCTACATCAATTATTTCATATACTGTAGATATAAAAATAACACCTTATATTACACTTCATAGTTTATCTAGCTTCTATAAAATGCTAACATTCATTACATTTCATATTTTAACTAGCTTCTATATAATATATAGTCTTTATTCATACCATTTTTGAATCTCCATGTACCTATCAACTTTTATTTCTTCTTATTTATTAATTACATACCTCATGGTTCTTCCTTGACAAAATTCTGTAAGTGATGAATGTGCAGGACTAACAGTTGCTAGAACTTGTTTTATCTTTTTAATGTCTGCTTTGGTTCCAATTAGTGTTGTAAATATCCTAAAAAGAAGAGAACACAAAATTTAGACAAGTAAGCATATAACAAAGTTGCTTGCACAATTCCCTAAATAAAGTCTTACATTAAAGACTATCTGTATGTAATCAAAACTTAACATCCATAAAATAATAATTCTATTGATTACAAAATGAATTCCAAAATCTGTTACAGACATCTAAATTATGCAGCAGAGCTTAACCCCTTCACTACTGGCAGTAGAAAACGCCCTCCACTCCGCATCTGAGCTTCCAGCAAGCGCCAAATTTTAAACGTCGCTATTGAATATGACAAGTTTTAAGCCAAAACCTCTACACATTTTAACCCATTCACGCCGAGGCCATTACAGCCTTGCATGGTTGCAATGCCGGGGCTCTCGAACGCTTAGACCTAAATCAATTAAATGACTGACACCTGGCAAACGGGCCCTTGAATGAGCGGTATCGTAGTGTACCACCCGTCCAGAGAGGGTTAAGCCAAAACCTCAACATAATCATCATGTGTTATATATCAAAATATGCATAGTTAACTTCTTCCCCCATGTGCATGTGACAAGTTATTTACATTGGTTGGGAGGAAGATGGAAAGAGTGACCTTGGTGGGAGGCCTCACTCAGATGACCAAAGAAAATTATTGAAATAGTATGGTAAACTAATCATATATGTTTTATATTTTTACATAATGTTCCATAAATAAATAATAAAATTATTGCTAGCAGGGCGCATTGGTGCCTCCCCTGGTATAAGCGAATCCCACTCTATGTAATAATAATGAAAGTCAAGTAATCCATCGTATCATATCCGACCTCTATTCTGAAAGATCTCGTACAGTATCCAGAAAAAAGAAAACTCAATTCCACCAGAACTCAGCCATGACGCAGTATGCGCGTCCTCGGGTTTTTCACGAGCACTGCGAGGACACAGTATACGCGTCCTCGTGTCGAAGGGGTTAAACCTTTCAGGTTTTTGCTACTTGCTAATTAGTTCTGTGCCTCATGTACCAATCATTCACTACTCCTTTTGTGATAATTTACTTCTAAAAGATTATTGTCAAGGTGTTTCTTATGATAGGATATTTGTTTTGGTTACATTTTGCTGTAACCAAAGGCATATTTGAAAAAGCTTAGTAAATTAAAAAAAAGATGAATTGAACATGTAAGAGTTAGTAAATATGCTATATACACTCACAGACGAGGTCATCAGAGTCTGAAAGGGTTTAGCTCTGAGTGTGAATAAGGAAATGCAACACAGAACAAGATAATTTATAACAATATCTAGTTGTCTTTATGAAAGTTTATAAAACCAATGTATATTAAAAACAAAACCAAACTTTACTCTCCCATAATTTCTGCCAGGATGAGAAAAAAAAAATGATGAAAGAAAAAGTTCTGCATATTCACAGCATGTAAACAGTAGCATCTCAGATCATTTGAAATCAATAGTAGTGGGATTTCTGATAAAAGTTCACCCTTAGACCCCTCACAATCTTTGCTGTATTCCCATGTACAGCCAATGTAGAAGGAAGTTATTGTAAATCTAACTATGGTTACCTTTATCATTTGGCAGTGGCCCTCTATTAAATTTGAGGGCAAAAGCTTAAGCAATTATTAAGTAAAAGACAAGAAAATTAAACGAAATACCTTACTAAGAATTTTCAAGCTAAAACTTTTGCTACATCGGATGGAACTTCTATACACCACATGATATTATATCCTCTTAATGAAACTCCAAAGCAAGTGATCTACTGTTATCTGGACATTTTTATTTCATTATATTAAATGAGGACACAACTGGTCTCAGTACCAATTTCTAACTTTACTTTGGTGATAAAAATTCGCTTTTTCACTTTACTGATTTGTATCTTACTTGCATCCTAGAGAAAACCCTGCAATTAAACTTTGCTACAGAGTAAGTAAGGTAAAGATCACAGAAGAATTCAAGCCTCCAAATCAGGGGATAAACAAAAATAAGGACAGACACACTTTATCTAAAGTTTTCTTACCTTACTTTATCTTTCAGTTGTGAACTCTCCTCAATCATCTGTGTAATAAATGACACCTCTCCTCCAGAAGTAACTATCTCTTGTACAGCACCTGTTCAAAGGATATTATTGCATCCTACAGTTTACATCTTAAAGAATATAATATATAAAACAGCTTATTATATCAATATTCACATTTTTCAAGCACATCATCAATTTTTTAATATATTACTTTATGTTCATGTCTATTCTGCATTCATTTTAACAATTAGCCTATCAAGAATGAGGTTTTCAATATGCAATGGATCAAATCAAGAAGTATTTTCATTCTCCATTCTGTTAACATATTGCAGATGACATACATGATGATGCTGTTTCTTTATTGCAATATGAGTAATAACTCTATTTAGTGAGTGATGATGACTATTGCAATCATAATTACTAAAATTATGAAAGAGGAAGCTGACTCAAAGTGTCTACAATATGCCCATGTGCCAGTAAGGCTGCCTTGTGCCATTAACTCACAGTCAAAAGCACAGGTTTCCTTCCTCTTCTCCATCTCTTTATGTTATCTTCATTGTGGATGTTTTTTTTTTTTTTAGTTGTTTACGACAGTCCACAAATACAAAGCTGCTTTTTGTTCTCCTATAAAACTAATACTTCTATCATACTGAATATATATAAAAAAGGAACAGATATGGACCCTATAGTATAAATTTAATCAACTGCAACATTGATAGAGCATGTAATCTGACACACATGTCTCACAATAAAGTAGAACATTAACAAAATGGCAAACACAAAAATGGCTCTAGTAAATGAAGGAGTGTGTGAAAGGTTGCAATATGGCATGGGAAGCAGCCTCCCTCAGGAATAAAACCCATCTAAGATCCCACATGGGTGGTACTAGTGCCCATCCTGGGGACTGGGCAGGCAAAGTTATCCCGGTCTGCAAAGGATTAACCTTTTTCTTGTGGCTTATGAGGCACCACCTTAGGAAAAAAAATGAGGTACTTGGGAGCCTACAACACAGCAAGCCTAGTTTAATCTTTATGAGCATTTCTCTCAGTTTTTAAAAGATGACACACTGAGTCTTCTTTTCCTAGGTGCCTTATATACAGAACAGGCCTTTAAATTTTTCTTGAGAATACTGAATAACTTTGACCCCCCCACACACTAAAAATAAAAGGAAGGAGTCTGCGGTACTTCCTGGCCCTCTAGGAAACTGATTCTAACTTTTCTTTCAAAAGCTAGTAATCAACAGTGAATAAAACACCATAAGCAGAACACTGAAACAGGGCAAATCATATAGGGGAAAAAAGGAATTGGGAAATGAAAATATGAGAATAATTAATACTTCAAGTACCTGTAGGAACACTAACAGGTTCTCCTCTGTCTTTCTTGCTCTTGTTCATTGTATAAGTATCATCTTCTGAACTAAAAAATGGTGGGTTACACATGGTGAAGTCAAAGGTGTAATTACTGCTTTCCATATCTTTTTTCTCATCTGTTAAAAAATAAAGAAGTGCAGTAATCATTAAACATTATCATTTATTGAGGAAAGTAAAATAGTATTTACATCTATATGTTGCTCAGACATATTAAAAGCAGCACTAAAATGCAATTCGTAAAATAATCATTTGTTGATAATTAAAGGTACTTTTTACAGTATGCATTTTGTATAGAATATATATGGCAATATCAGAAATATGTGAAGGATGGCAGGAGACAGAGGAGAAAAGGGAGAGGGAGAGATAGAGAGAAAGAGAAAGAAAAAGTGTGTGTGTGTGTGTGTGTGAGAGAGAGAGAGAGAGTGAGAAAGAGAGAGAGAGAGAGAGAGAGAGAGAGAGAGAGAGAGAGAGAGAGAGAGAGAGAGAGAGAGAGAGAGAGAGAGAGAGAGAGAGAGAGAGAGAGAGAGAGAGAGAGAGAGAGAGAGAGAGAGAGAGAGAGAGAGAGAGAGAGAGAGAGAGAGAGAGAGAGAGAGAGAGAGAAAGAGAGAGAAAGAGAGAGAAAGAGAAAGAGAAAGAGAAAGAGAGAAAGAGAGAAAGAGAGAAAGAGAAAGAGAGAAAGAGAGAGAGAGAGTCTTTCAACATTGCTTAGGAACATGAGATAAAACCTACTTTTCCCAAGTTCCATTTCTGCTTTCCTAGGGGAATCTTGTGAACCTTGAGGCTTCTCCAGTGATTCTTCTTCAACTGATGCTTCTTTTGCTTGTAAAGCAGCAATCTCAGAGAGGTTTGTCTTGTCATCTAGTATGTGCTTAAAGATGGTGTTCTCTTGGACCTGAGAACATATTATTTTTAATAGTTTTCTTGTATACATAAAGGCTAAATATTAAAAGTTATTCTTCTATTTAACAACTAAGCATTCTGTTAGAGAAAGAAAGAGGGAGGGAGGGAGAGAGAGAGAGAGAGAGAGAGAGAGAGAGAGAGAGAGGAAGAGAGAGAGAGAAGGAGAGAGAGAGAGAAGGAGAGAGAGAGAGAAGGAGAGAGAGAGAGAAGGAGAGAGAGAGAGAAGGAGAGAGAGAGAGAAGGAGAGAGAGAGAGAAGGAGAGAGAGAGAGAAGGAGAGAGAGAGAGAAGGAGAGAGAGAGAGAGAGAGAGAGAGAGAGAGAGAGAGAGAGAGAGAGAGAGAGAGAGAGAGAGAGAGAGAGAGAGAGAGAGAGAGAGAGAGAGAGAGAGAGAGAGAGAGAGAGAGAGAGGATCTACATGATCATTTCACTTATTTACCTTCCTGATAAAAATCTCATCCTGCATGTCATTCTTTTTTACATTGTTAACTGCACTTGCATAGTTGACTTCATCTGCCTCTGTGCATAACATACTCCAACCAAACTGTTTGGCAGCAAGTAATGGGTAAATACAAGCTGATCCAGTACCTGCAAAATATCCTATCTCTTCAGACTACATAATAAAAGTTAAATGAAGTGGCAATGGATTCTAGACATTGCTTATCCATAATTAAATATTTTCAACACAACATATATGTTGGCATAGTGTTACTGCTAAAAGGAATGAGGTAAAACTCACCTATATCCACTCCTATTCTAGTACACTTATGGTCTATTCTTGCTGTGAGTGCCATCAGATCCTCTATCCACAGAAGGTAGTTGAGACGTAAAGGAAGAGTTGGCACTAAACGGCCATCAGGTATATCCACCTAGAAAGTATCGTCATCACAATAATTTACATCATATTTCCGGAAGTGAGTAAAATGGAAAACGGCTGATATCCTTAGCATCATTGGACACATCTGAAAAAACTATGATTTTTCTCTTTTTTTTATATCCTTTTGTTATATATAAATCCATTACAACTGTTTATAATCTCTTTATACTTAAGAAGCTACATTGTCAAATAACACCAACCTTGAGGCCAAAGTCTTGGTCTAGAAGACATGTTGTTAGTGCTCGTAATGCATCGCAGTTTTTAAAATCTAAGCGAACCTTCCCGGACAAATCATACGTACAATGTGTCCTGAACTCTGGATACTGCGTTGCAAGCTTCTTGAAACTTGGTGGGGTGCGATAAGGGTTACGGGGATGCATAAACTGATTCAGTTTTGGGGGACCTCCTTTTCCTTCTGGAGTGGTTGAAAAAATAATGAGGTTACTATTATCAAGAAATATAGATTAATGTTGCATAAATGTTAGTTCTATAAACTGCTTATGCTTTAGACAATTCAGGTATTCCTTAACTCCTAAATAATAGATTCTGTGCAACTTTTCTCCATGTGGCCAGGGCATGTCTGTGGATGTGCAGCTGACAGACTCATGGCACATCTGCAGACATTTTGATATTTGACACGCATGACAGAACTAAAGGCAAGCCTAACTGAAGATGGTAGTAGGTGATGGGTGCTCATGGAGTTGGCAACATGGGGGAAGCTGGCACAGACAGGGAAAACTAAGGTATGCATCTGCTGATCTGATGTCCATAGATGCAACAGCAGCAAACAAGCAACTAATATGATTTTCAATCATGTTTATCCAGATCCAAAAAACATAACCTAAAATATAACCAAATCATGTATAACTTTCAATCAAAAGAGAAGCAATATGCAAATAATTCCACAAAATTAATACATAAGATTATAGCTATCCCACATTGAAATCCCATAGTGCCAGAGGCATAAGTGAATGCCGTGGCCTATGAGCCTTTGGAGCTTCAGCAAAGGCCAACAATCTTTCAGGTCAGATAGAGGTCCATCCGATGATAATTTGCCATGGCATGCTAGAACCTGAACATACACTCTTGAAATACTGTAGTTGATGAAAAGTAGGTTCTGGGTTTATTTTAATATACCTTAAAATTAAAAAAAACTTAACCTAATTTGCAACAACTAAGTCATAGACGGAAATTATCGACTCTTTCACAAATCGTGATAAAGAGTTGACATAATAACGAATGCAACACCTTCTATATATCAACTCCTTTTTGATTCAATGAAAAAAATGAAATTTAACACTAGTATTTTGAGAAGACTTGAATAAGAGGTAAAATATTAAATATTATTGTTAATTAACTATGTCTGCGTACTTACTAGTTGCCATAGTGAGGCTTTACTGACTTTCTGCCTCTCGACGTTAATAAGATCAATGAATAACAGGCTAAAGAGGAAGGAGAGGATAATATGTGCAAAAGTTACAGAATATAAGTTCAGTCAGCATTCCCTTCGCGCCGAAACGTTCCCAAATCGTCGACGGATTTTTATATCAGGATCTGATATCGTTATTTCTATATACATTAATTTGATATTTCTGATAACATAAACACACTTTAATACATAAATACTTTCTTAATAAGATGATAATGTATTTTTGGTATTCTGGATCCATTATATAATAATACATGTATCTTGACATGATTTCAAATCCACTGCAGAACCTGTATTTAATTTACACGTTCTTGCATCAACCTCGAGGCCGCCGGTAGCCTATGACGTCATAACCTTGGGGGGGGGGGGCTTCTTCATATTTCGTTTGGTCACTTTAAACTGACAATTGATATGAAGTTCTCATTAAATGAATCTTTTCGTCGTATGTTCTTTTCCCATGAAAACCTTGGCACCCTGGCATTAGAAATCAACAAATGCTGTTGTTTGCAAAATTCTTGCCAAGTTCAATGCTGATTAAATTTGTAGTATAGAATTTTCGTAATGTAAATAATCATTAACATACAAAATCAGCAACTACATTTTTGAGGCACCAGCATCATTGCAGTCCCACAATAAAATGTTTTTATTCTGTATGTTCACAATACTTCATTTGTAGTAATGAAGTTAATTCAAGATATTTCTAGAAATTGAAGTGTGATTGAATTTTCCTTGCCATCCAGATCACATTAAAAAAAAATCTTTATAATGGACCATTTTTGGAGAAACAGGAACTTTTCATTATGGCAATGAAATATAATTAATGATAGGGTAAACAAGTGAGCATAAAACATTTGAAAATGAAATGAAACTTTGAAAATTAGTTATGTTATCTTATCTTTTGACCCAGTGACTACAGATGACAACAGATGACAAGGATGGGTCAGAATTCCAGAGGGCACTTGCAATTGCATGATAATGGAGGCAGAAAATAATCTAATTTGTATCTCTAACAGGCAAGTTTCATTGGGTTAAACAATATAGATATGAATTACTATTGCAATTAAAGCAATGATGCATAATTTTCATGGTAAAATGAAATAGATGGATACATTCTATATTTATTTGCAACTTTATACATAACATACAATACTTCATAGTATGAATATCTCTTCTTATATTTGACTTCAAATTGATGTTTCATCACTTTTACCAGTGATTTAATCAGTAAACCTTGAGTCTTCTTACATTCATTTCTGACTTGCTTGAATACTAATGTGATATTTGCACATCTGTTAGGAATTGCATTCAGTTTCTTTCTGTGTTTTACAAAAATGTAAAAAAGATATTAATAAGGAACCAATTGTGCATATTTAAATTTATTAATGAAACATACATACCCCTGGTCACTTTTGTTTTCTTAACACTATTTTAACAAAGTATGAACTACATAAACACTACTATTCAATCATAAACATTTTCATATTCAACCATAAAAAAATTACTAAACAAAAGTAATGGTTAATCTAAACTTCCTCTGATGCAGTTCTTCAGTTTCTATCCAATTGGCTCAACTACTGATGTTCTGTAGATGCCAAGCAGTTTCATAGTTTCATGATGTCTACCTCTTTTTCCAGGTGAATTTGGCTCTTGCACCTTTCTGTCCTGGCTTCTTTCGTTCTCTCCTTCTTGGGTCGCATGTGAGGAGACCAGCTGTACCAGAGATATGTAAACATTAAAATACAAAACATTGCTTGCATTTTCTAATACCATGATGATGAAATATTTCCACTAGGGTAAATTTTTTTTTCTAATATGTACAATGACAATGGCTAGCATTCATTCAAACAGACAATATACATAGACATATGCAGTCTATGGCCACAAATTCATAATTTTTGTGCTAAGATATATTATACTTTACTTCTTCAGATCCTATAATCTGTGTTATTCTATTCTACACAACTGACTTGCATTTATTCACTCATATTCCTTATCATAACTGGTAAAAAGACCATGTTTTAGAAACTCAAATTTCTTGTCATAACTGATAAAAAGTTGATGTTCTGCAAACTCACCTAGTCTCATTTTCTCAACCATCTCTTTATCAACAAATGACCGAAGTGCTAAAGCAATTCCATGTCTTATAGCTCCAGCCTGGCCAGTCTCTCCACCATGCTTCACTTCAGCAACGACATCTACAGTTCCCAACATTTCAGTAAATTGCAAGGGAAAAATCACCTGTAAAATTAGCAACAATATTATTAAATATATTGGTAAAAATTTGTATTACTACAATTAAAGAGTGAAAGAAAAGGAGAACCATGGTTCTTTCTCAACTTATTTACTTGTACTTTTTATATCCCTTGAACAGTTATCAGCTGATAAATTATGAAAACTTTACTTAAGGAATTTGTTTGTGTAAGGGGAGGAGACTGTATGAGAACTCTCATTTTATCTTACTATCTTCATTCACATTTCACATAAAATGTGAATGAAGAGGTATGAGGGAATAGAGGTGTTTGTAAGGGAGGGTACATGCCATACATCATGAGAATTCTTATTTCATACTAACTAAGCTCATTCACTAAGCAAAAGAGGCACAAGGAGGCAAATGTATAATTGACTCAGACAGATAATGGGGTACAAGGGGATGGGGTAATGGGTGGTTTTGAGGGGTGTTGTAGCTGGAATAAACTTGCCAAACAGTACAAGAATTACTTACTCGCACTCCCTAGCCCTACTGACAGTGCCCCCTCCCTCAAAAGAAAGAGGAGGGGGAAGAACAAAATGAGTATTTTCTACTACTTAATACTAACCTGTTCTTTTTCTTGAGGATTCTTAAAGAAGAGGATGTCTTGACCATTTATGGTGATTTTACCAGTGCCCCGGCCATACACAGTCACATTTGCTCTTGCTGTTTTCCTGCTTCCAGTAGCTTGCATGTATGGTACACCTTCTGTTGTAAACATCAACTGCAGAAAGCAAAAAT
Organism: Penaeus japonicus; assembly: GCA_017312705.2. Classification (NCBI taxonomy): domain Eukaryota; kingdom Metazoa; phylum Arthropoda; class Malacostraca; order Decapoda; family Penaeidae; genus Penaeus; species Penaeus japonicus. Next base: position 63,609 of record BOPN01006340.1, read on the forward strand.
TATTTAAATTTTCAATAATTCTCTTCACAAATTTAAAGTTCTATATACTATTCATTTTCAAATCATAAAATAGTTCAGGTACTGTGTAGAAATTGGAGAGCCACCACAAACCTTTGGAATCTCCTGCTGTGAAGATGAGGTTATACTTTTGCGAAACTTCATGATAAATTCTTCCACTCTGTATGAGTATGGATGATCAATCAGCCGGTTCATTGACTTAATGAAGAATTCATACTGCAGGTGAAAAAGAAGAATGAAACACTCATCCTATATATATTTATATGATCATGAATAATTTCATAATCGTTCTTCAAAAATTAAAACTACAAAACATTATTTATCATTACCATATATATTAGTTACAGTCCTTATGAAGTGTTACTGACTACAAACACTTTCAATAAAATTGATATATAGTACCAAAATAAAAGTCATACACTTGTTCTTTTTTCTTGCTCCCCCCCTCTCTCTCTAAATTTTGCTTTCTTTCTCTCTCTTACCCTATTTCTTTTTTTCTCTCCGTTTCCTTTTCTTTCTCTTTCTCTTCCTCTCCCTCTCTCCCATTCTCTTTCTCTTTCTCTCTCTCTACTTACATGTTTGTCTTGAATACTCTCAACGATGATGGCCTCAAACTGCTCCTTGCTCACCCATTTGCTGCTTCCTAAGTTCCTGGACAAGAATGGGATATTTTAGGTTTCTGGTTAGCAGTCAATTCATAAAAATGGTCATATATATATAAAATGTAACTTCAATTTTATGGTAACATTATATCATACAATTAATGTAGGAAAATGAAATGCTTGATATAAATGTCTAGTATAAATTTCTTATAAAGCACTACTTATGGAAAAGATTTTATCCCAAAGGTACAACTTAACTTACAGTGTCCTCTCTTTATCCTTGCTGACGCTGTACCTCATCATTCTATCAGCAAAGCGATCCAGATTTTGGACGTGTCTGGCTACATCCTACAGATACAATACAAAAATAGAAATAAATTTTAAAAAGCAATATCAAAGTAGATTTTTTCTTGATATAATTAGATCAAGATAACACTAGCTGGAGAACTGTTATCTAACTCAGTATTTTTGACATGACAGACAAAAATTTGAAACTGATGAGAATTCTATAAGATAATGATATGAAAGAAATAAAATATGAAAAGTTGACAAACAAACTGCTTCCTTACGTGCAAAACTTGATAAAAAGCAGGTCGTCCTGTGTAGAAGAGTGTGTGGAAAGGACGACCTGACTCGTCAAATTCCGCTGCTTTCCTTTTTGGAAAGACTTCTGTTGGGTGTTTCATCAGTGGCCTTGCTTTAGGTTCAAACAATCCCGATGGCAACAAATATGCAATAGCATTCTGAAATATTTAAGATTTGTCCACTATACTAAATATATATTCATGAATCATAAGTACAGTAAAATTTTAATATGGATGTCTTTAATGTAACACTGAATATATAACTGTCATGAACTTTAGAGTGAGAAAAAAAAATCCAAGTAAAATACACTGTACTCAGAAATTATTCATTATATGGAAAAAGAAGAAAAAAATGAGATGATTCTAAAAGAGCAGTTTAAAGGCTATAAACCATTTATTTTCAAACAATCATGGTTCACATAGCACAAGAAGAGGAGGAAAAAGTAGGAAGAAGTAGGGAGAGGTAGGAAGAAGAACAAGAAGATGAAAAAGAAGAGGGAGAGAAATACAGAAGAAAAATATTCACTCAGAGCTAACTGTAATGTTATATCTTTATAAAACTTTTGGGAAAATAAAAGATAATGAATAATATTTACTAAATCCTATTGCCATAACTTTCAAAATTCTATTGAATGGAAGAAATACTCACATCAACATCCTCTTGTGTGAATGTTTCAGGATCTTCCCCCATCATGTTGGCCAAATGTCGCCTTCCAATCTCATATTCACTAATCTGCTCGAACATGAATGCATCTGTATGGAAGAATGAATACAAAATTAAAAGCCTTATTCAAATATAGAGAAAAATACATGCAATCAAATATATATGCAGAAATACACCCATACATTCTAATTTTCAACATACCATGGGTTTTGGCTCTTTCAATATAAGCCTTCATGGCCTTGCTTAGTTTAGCTGTTGATTTTCCTGCATCCAGTTGTCCTGTTGCTACTGCTGTTTCACTTGACTGAGATCTAGAAGTCTCTGCAATGTTGCTGTTCCAACATTTTCCCTATGATATAAATATATTAACATTATCACAAACCTCAACAATATTCTTGCAATTATCTTAAATGTATGTTTCATGGGAAACAATATTTTAGTGTTTTTACACATATAAAAATAGTATTCATTCAAAGGGTTCCCTATAGAACAATGTATCCATTAATTAAAAACTTTTGATGTGCACTCAGAGGTAGCATTAATCCCATATTTTTCATGGTTAAAGATTTAGCTCATGCTTATAGACCTCATGATTTTTTTGCAAGTAACTCTTACATAAATCCTTTAACAAAATATTATAAAATACTCCTTTAAATCAACAATGATATGGGTAACAAGAGATAGTATAAAGAGAAAAGAATATCTTGATGAGAAGACTACTTATTCCAGTGTTGGATAATGCTGGCCTGACAAGGGAACAAAATGTCTAATGCTACCTCACAATGGAATAGAATGTATCACAGAAACTGCTATCTTTCATATCTCTTTTCAGCCAGAAAAGAAGTATGAGAATGGCATAGGGAAGTCATATAGAGTCAAATGACTCTAAACAGATATAGGTGTTGTCCTACAATGTCTCATAAGCTTTTCAGTAGACATCTTAAGTAATGAAAGGCAGTAGCAGTTCATCTGATAAATTCAATGGAAAAATATCTCACCTCTGCATTTTATATGAAATAAAAATGAGCAGATAAAAAATTTCCTATCATTTTAAAATTACACAATAACATTTTTTTCAAGGGTTAACATACTGATAGGTATACTGCATCACAGTGGTTAATTAAATGAGAAAGAGTACTGTTAAGGTTGCAGATATAAAATATCTATACTATATAGTATTAATTCATAAATATCAAGGAGTATATCTATACAATTCACCTGTGCATCCAACCTGCATACTAACTAGTGTGGAATTCTTGGAACTGTAGCAAAATCCAACAAATCCCTTTATATACTGGTAGGATAAGGACTGCAATTTATAATCAAATTAACAAAAAGTCTAAGCTCCATCATTTCAGAATTAATGTAATGGCCACAGCAATCACTTGACATGGAGCCACTTTTGGGTTGGTGTAATAAGCATTCCATAAAAGATTAAGGCAAGTTTTATGCAGATTTAGAAAGATGAAAACCATTTACAATTACAAGAAAAGAAATCCACTTTAAAAAGCCCTTTGCCCATCTTGTAACTGTTCAACGTGATTCGATGTTCAATTCTTCTGCATAGTATTTAAATGCTTTATCAAAATTACAATGTTGTAGGAATATTAAACGAATAGTAATTTTGATTGTGGTTAGTACTGAAAGTGGAGTACCCTATCTTACAAAACACATCATTCTAATACTTATGAAAATGGTAAACAGTTGATATACCGGTAAATCTATCTATAATTACCTGAATCCCTGGTAGCAATGCCAATGGTGTTTTAGATGGTCCTTGTAATAATACTCCTGGACACCGAAGTAGGTGTCTGAACATCACAGAAGACATATTGTATTTATCAATCTATAAGAACACAGCAAATGTTGCCTCGGCTCTCCCATGTACATCGCCTGAGACAGACGATGTTGTGTGTTCTTGTGCCGGTTAATATCTACTGGCATAATACTTGCATATTTTGATATTAGGATATCTACTATGTCTTATTTATTATAAAAAATATTATTTAAGTGAGAAAAATGGTAAAATAGTTATTGTTTTAAAATTTGTAGCCGGGTCTCAACGCTTCCAACCAAAACAAACTCACTCGCTCGCCGCTCGGGGACAAATTTCGGGCTGTTTCTCTTGAAGTTGGATTTGCGATTTTCTGGTAATTCGCTGTTATGAGTGGAGAGGAAAGCAAGCGCAAGCATGAGGAGGAAGAGGAAGAAGAAGAAGATGATGATGATGGATGGGTTGGACCTCGCCCAGAAGAGGCAGCAACGGAACCTAAAACCAAAAAGATCAAAGGTAGGAGCAAGGATAGAAATTTATCTGTACTTTAAAAATTCTTGAATGGGTCACAGTGTCAAGTTATGGTATGTATAATGTGCTACTAACGAAGTGTTACGAAATATCCGAAAGGGTTGATGACTTGTTCTTTCTGGGGTCCATTAACTGTTGTTATATGATTGTTTTGAGTGAGGTAGGAGTTGACAGAATGTTCGATTAGTTAGAACCTGTATGTCGGCACTTTAGTAAAAGCCAGTAAGTAATTCTCCAGAGTAGGATCACTTGAAGTGATGCGTATCCAAAAGCCAACAAAGCTTACCCACATATTTTGAGAAAATTGAACTGGTATTGGTTCCTCATTTTATGAGATCTCCAGGATTTTGGTATGCAGTTGTGGCCATACCTTTACTTAGTGCAGATATTTAGTTGTACTTTATATTGGTATTTTATGTATTCTTTATGGCTATTACCTTCTCTCTCTTTTTTTTGCCTTTCCAATGTGGATGATTACCTTATGTGAAAATAAGGAGCTAGTCCCATTATTTAACCAATATGATTATGTGAAAAATGTCCTGATCTGTACTTAGATGATAATAATTGGAATTGTTTCATTATCCGTAATGGTTTCATAAGTCTAGTTCATTACTAAGTGAGTAAAGTATTTTACTGTAATATTGTCATGGATGACAAAAGGAAATTCAGGTAATTTGCAATAACCCCAAAAGAAAACCCTTCTCTATCAGATTGCAAAGTTTAACATTGGTATGATTTTGCTTTTGCATTATTTGCATTGTATTATCCCTCTCCTTGTCTTTACCAGTTGTTAATTTTGTTTCCATGGAACATGTAGCAAGGGAAAATCCTGTTTTTTCTTTGCTGCAATGTGTTTTGCTTTTGGAATTTTAAATTTTTTATATTTTCTCCCCTCTTGATCAACCTCATTTTGCTGTTACGATTCAATTATGAGAAGTTAGCATGCCCTTGAAATTCAGGGAACTTTAGGTGCAAAACAATATATATACAGTTTATATGATTCCCAAAACAAAATGATGGGGAATATAGAGGTCAGGTATCTCACCAATTGTACTTGCTAAAATTGTTTATTTCTGGTCTGTATTGTATGTAGGTAGATTCTTTTAAGTTGAAGAGTGATTTATCATTTTATGCTTATCCTCTTTATTAACCGTTACATTGCGTATGGGGGATAGATTTGCTTGCCCAGTCTCCAGGATAGGTTTTATTTCAGAGCGAGGCAGCTTCACACAAGATACTTTGACTTTTCCCACTCTCTTTCAGTCACTCATTATAAAACTAGAGCCATTTTTCTGTTTTGATTTTTGTGTGTTTTATTGTGTTTAGGGACTTATATGTGTCATATGACAGGCTCTATCAATGCTGCAGTTGACTAAAATTGTAGCTTATGATCCATATCTGCTCATTATTTTCTTTATTCTTAGTGTGTGCTGTTTTATAGTAGAACAAAAAGCAACTTTATTTTTTCATATCTGAAATATGAAACGAATATGAAACATATAACCATCTACAATGAAGATAACATGAAGAGGTATGGAGGAGGAAGGAAACCTGGGCTTATTATGACGGTGAGTGCCACTGTAAAAGGTATCCCAATTGGCACAGGGGCACATTTTAGACACTGGGGATAGGTTGAGTCACCTTCCTCTTCTCGTTCTGTTTGCACATCCTTCATTGGTGGTACTTTAAAGCAAGAAGTCGGTAACTTGCTGTGTGCCACCACTCTATAAAGATAATGCTTGCTAGAGACCATAGATGGGTGCCATTTAAGGTTCTCTCTCCTACTGGTGGTGCTATCTAGGTTTTGGATGTTAGGTTTGCTGAATGTTATGGTAATTATAGTAATTATTTCTGTATTATTATGTTATTATCACTCACTCCTTATGCATAGCACAATAAAATAGCACATTGATCCAAAATCCCCAAACGTTATGTACGTCATGACGCCCATTGTCAGGCCAAAGCTCCTGCATCATGTATGTCATGACACCCGTCTGCAATGGGTTAAAAGAAAAGTTTTATGATGCTCATTTATTGGTATGTTTTCTCTCTTGTTATTCTAGACACTAAAGGAAGAGGGATATTGTTGAGTAAACACTGATGGAAACAAAAGAATCAAAGGGTGTTTAAAACTGGTTTCTTTTGGACAGTTTCAACATTGATTTTTTGTTGAACACAAATTAGAATACCAGTTTATTTTGTGAACAAATATAATCTGTAGTGTCTTGATATTGCTTCAGATATGATTTTAATTCTTCCATGTTTGTTAAATTGACTGTATTAAATTTGGTTTTGCTGGGGTGGTAAAGAGGTATAGAAAAATTGTGGCACCTGGTGACCCCCAACCCCCCCCCATCACTATTAATATGTGTCATGTCTACCAAAAAATTATTGGAATTCTTTTTATTTCCAGTTCTGGAGCATGAGGCAATGTATCTTGATAACCTCCCATGTGCTGAGTATTATGAAAAGAGCTACATGCATCGGGATGCAGTAACACATGTGGTTGTTACCAAGTAAGTGATGGTGATCTTTTGTACTTGTGATTACACTGTAATTGCTAGTAGCTTGAAAATAAGGTTGATTTGGGCTTTGTATTTAATGATAATGAGGCTTTCTTGTGCAGTTAGATTGCAGCTGAAATATTATTATTATTATCATTATTGTTGTTGCTGCTGAGAATAGCTAGTAGGGATAAGAATAAGGATAAGCCAGATTTACGGAGCAGGTGCTACGCCAGGCTTGTATGCACTGAGGCGAGCCCGCCTGTGTCAGCGTATGCTGACTCGTAAGAGAATGTGCCGACTCGTGAGAGAATGTGCTGACTCGTGAGAGAATGTGCTGACTCGTGAGAGAATGTGCCAATGAGTGTTGACTCGATCTGAGCTTGGTCCTTACCCAGTGCAGTGCCTAGCTACGTCAGTAACCGCCAGGTGACAGTGGAAACTCACGAGTTTGGACAGGACTCGATCTGCTGACCACGGGAATGTGAAGTCGACACACTACCATTGAGCTACTAGACCGCTAGCTAGTAGGGGATGCTTATTATTAGGCCACAACAAGTTGCCTAAAATAACAATCAGTGTTTGATTGATTTGTCGTCGTCATCATCGTCATCGTCATCGTCATCGTCATCGTCATCGTCATCGTCATCGTCATCGTCATCGTCATCGTCATCGTCATCTCCATCTCCATCTCCATCTCCATCTCCATCTCCATCTCCATCTCCATCTCCATCTCCATCTCCATCTCCATCTCCATCTCCATCTCCATCTCCATCATCATCATCATCTTATCAATTTGTTTTTCCTTATTTTTATTATTTTGTCAACCATAAATTTTCTTTAATTGAATTAAGATATAGAAACTTGGAAATATTTTGAAATATAATTCTGATGTAATTCTTTCTATATCAAGAAATAGAATGCTATTGATTCCTTTTTTATGATTGAAGTTAGCACAAAGAGGTGCAGGCAAACTCTTTTTGGGGTGTAGCAGAAACAAACTGTCTATTGATACAAATGGATAATACCCATTGCATTTTATTTTATACAGTTATTTGTTTCTCTGTGTGTTCATTTTCTGTTCTTTACTGTTCAGTACTTGAGCTAGAAGCAATATACTTATATGATATATACTCTGATATAGATTTTTTATTCAGTATTTTGGTAGATCATATTGTATTTTTCAAATCCCACTGGCATTGTTATATATCAGAACCTTTATTTACTATCTATATGTGCAGTATTGTAAGGTACAATGAAGTCATATTCAATTTGACCCATTAACCCTTTCCCGACGGGGCACGCGCACGCGAAAACCCCTATGCCGGGCGATTGCAATATTGCATTGAAATCGTCACACTGGCATGACGCCCCGACATTGGGAGTTTAGCTGTGTCACACGAGTGTGTCATAGGGTTAACCCAATGATGATGGTGTTTCACACCTGTGTGAAAGTGCCTGATGACGGGGAGACACACCAGTGTGACGTCCCCGAGGCAATATTACATAGAGCCGGCGTAGGGGGTTGCCAGTTGCCGGGCCCATTGGGATTGGGTTAATGACAAATGACGTCATATCACTTCCTGTGGTGGCAGCACTTGCTTCTGGAGATGCGATATCATGTCATGGTTGTTTATTTGGCCGGCACACAGGGTGGCCATGGGATTAGCAGGAGAATAGCCAGAGGCATTAAACCTATGCATTTTGAAATATCCAAAGGTTGTGTCCAGGTTAACCTGTTGGTGTTAACAGGTTAAAACCTTATTGTCTGATATTTATTTCTGCAGAATGTCCAAGTCTACTTAAGTTTGCTTCTTACTTTTTCTTTATAGGACAGACTTCATCATTACTGGAAGTTGTGATGGTCATATCAAGTTCTGGAAAAAGCAAGAGGAAGGGGTGGAATTTGTGAAACATTTCCGTGCTCACATGGGGAATGTGCAGCACCTTGCAGCTAATTCATCTGGCACGAGGCTGGTTTCCATTTCCAAAGATAAAACTCTGAAAGTCTTCGATGTAGAGAATTTTGGTAATTATTACACAAATTATCTTTATGGTGAATTGAAATATAGAATAAGTAAAATTATAGGAATGATTCCTAAGATATTCTAAATATTATGGTAAAATTCACATAATTTAGCTGATTTTTAGAAATAACTTTGTTTATCATGTAGTAATCTTTTAAGTTACTTTGCTTACTATAGCCTATTAGAAATACCTGCATAGAATTGAATATCACCATTATGTTGTAAAGGTACACATATATTTATTAATTTTTTTTTTTAGTATCCTGATATTTTTTTTAGGAAGAGTTTTATGTTTGTTGATATTTTCCAGACATGATCAACATGATTAAGCTGAGTTTTGTGCCAAACACATGTGAGTGGATTCATCCTTCATCTGATCCTCTACATACATTGGCTGTTTCGGATAGTGAGAGCCCAAAGATTTTTATCTTTGATGGTCATGGAAATTGCGAGCCTCTTCATATCCTTGAATCCATCCACACAAAGCCTGTGACAATAATGAAGGTATGATATAACTTTGGATAAGTTCTGGCTGATTTGTTTTTTGATAGATCTGTTTTTTTACTCTGATATTATTTTTTATATTTATAAAAAAAGAATATGAAGAATGAATAAGATGTATTTTTAAGAAGATTTTTTGACATTTTTATAGAGGATTATGAATATTGTATAGATATTCCTAAATGGACCTTTCTCCTTTGCTAGTGTAATGTCTGTACATGCATCAAATTTCTTTTTATTTCAGTATAACCAGATGTATGATATTGTCGTCTCGGCTGATGAGATTGGCATGATTGAGTACTGGTGTGGTGCAAAGAAGGAATTCCAAACACCAAATAATGTTGCATTTGAATCAAAACTGGACACAGACCTCTTTGAGTTTGTGAAGAACAAGACTTTCCCGCGGTGTATGACAATCTCACCTCAGGGGCATCAGTTTGCAACGATTGGAGCAGATAAAAAAGTAAGTTGAAGGAAGAATGTTAAACATTGACTGACTTCTTCCCATATTTGTTGATATATTTGTTAATGAATTGATTAAAGTGATTTTGCTAGACATGTTTTTTTTTTTTTTTCGTTATCAGAAGTTGTTGATTCAGATTAATAATTTTTTTTTCAGCAGTGTTAGCAAAGGAAAATTGCATATTTCAGAGTATTGTTGGTTGTTGTTTTTAAAGAAAATCTTATACAGTTGCATTTTTTATTTTATTTATAAGGATTTACATGAAGGTTTTTTGTTATATGCAAATAGGTTAATACTTCAGTATGGTGGTATGTTTATAACTATTGTTTTGTTTTCTTGTCCTTTTTGGTGCACCATTTTTAAGGGCCTTTTTGGTGCACCATTTTTAAGGCTATAGCTTCAGTTGAAAAAAGAAATGTTGAATCACAAGCAGATTATTATTATTTTCTCTCTCACAGGAGTTCAAACAAGATAATTTTTTAAATCACAATCTTTTCAGGTTCGAGTGTTCAAATTTTTGACAGGGAAACTTACTCGAGTATTTGATGAGAGTCTGCAACACTATACTGAACTGCAGCAGAGAAAGCAGCAAATTCCAAACATGGAGTTCGGTAGAAGGTAAGTTAATAGTGACAGGAACTTATAGCAGTTCGAGCAGCAAATTCGATACATGGAATTTAGTAGGTTTGTGATTCAGTGAAAGAAATATTATTCATGTAAGGCTTCTGAGAAACTGAGGAAAAAAATTATTTGAGAGAATTTTTTGTCATCAACTGGTAATTCTCTTCTACATAGAAATACACTTGTTAGTATGGTATACCTTGGCCCTCCCCCCATACTTACATCCTACTGTTCAAGTGTTTAGTTTATTGATGGTTAATGTTGTAAAGGTCTTTATTCATATTTATGTTTTATGTGGATAAATTTACCCTTGATGAAGTTTGTTGAGATGACAGCTTTTTTAAATTTCAGGCTAGCTGTGGAACGTGATGTAGAAAAAGGTGGAGCATTGGGTGTTTGCAATTTGGTATATGATGAAAGTGGTTACTTCATATTGTATGCTACTATGCTTGGAGTGAAAGTTGTTAACCTATACAATAACAGGCTTGTAAGGACAATAGGCAAACCAGAAAACTTGAGACTGCTTAATCTTGCCCTTTTCCAGGTGAGTAGTACTGTAATATATTTCATTTACAAATATATCAATCTGTAAAGTGTTGATATAGATATATTGGATTAGGATAGAAACAAACTATTTTGCTATGTGAATGTATCTCTTTTATAGACTGTGCTATTACATGAAAATGCTTCAAAATAGGTTTTACAATTTTTCAGGGAAAAGCAAAGAAGAATAAAGGTGCCTTGACCATGGAAATGGAAGCTTCAGATAACCCTGCCCTCGAGGCTGTTCAGGCAGATCCCACTCTTGTAGCTACAGCTTTCCGTAAAAACCGTTTCTACCTGTTTACCCGTCGAGATGCTACAGATACCAAGAGTGTTGATACAGACAGAGATGTGTTCAATGAGAAACCATCAAAGGAAGATATAATTGCTGCAACTGAACAGGGCGGTAAGTGCCAATTGGCCTTGCAACACGTTATTTATAGAGTTGACATTGGTGTGGTCTTTTTAAACTAACCTCTTAGGTTTGGGATTCTATATCCTAAACTTTTTTTTTCTTCAATTTCCAGGAGGCCAGAGACTTTATGAAACTGCTGTGATCC
>BOPN01006341.1:15000-17500 GCA_017312705.2 Penaeus japonicus
AAAAAAAAAAAAAAAAAAAAAAAAAAAAAAAAAAAAAAAAAAAAAAAAAAAAAAAAAAAAAAAAAAAAAAGACAAGTGAAACACATTATGAAATGTATAAAGTAGAAACACTTCCATAAGGAAGCCATAGCTCGTATTCCAGAAGGCAGATATAAAGAGAAGGGAACCTTGAAATACCTTACTACAAATACGAGAACAAAGCGAAGCGCCTCTTCCCGCTGGGATACGAGGATGGTCTTATCAGGTCGAAAGTGCATATAGGGCGAGGGGCAACGCAGGCCGGAGGAGGGGGTGGAGGAGGGAGGGAGAGAGGGGGTAGGGTGTAAGAGGGGGGGAAGGGGTTGGAGGAGGGGAAGGAGGCGGAGTATGGGTAAGAGGGAGGTAGAGGGATGGAGAGGGAGGAGGAGGAGGAGGAGGAGGACGAGGTGCTGGTGGAGAAGGAGGAGGAGGAGTATGGGTAAGAAGTGGAAGTGAAGATGGATGTGGAAGCAGGGGTAATAGGGAGAGGGGAGAAAAGAGGGAAGAGGTGGAAACGGAACGTGAGGAGGGAATGGATGAGAGAGGGATGGAGTAGAGGGAAGAACGGGTGGGAGGGGAGGGAATAACGAGGGAGGAATGGAGTAGGGGTAAGGGGGAGGGAGGGAGGAGGGAGTGAGGAAATTAGATAGATGGAGGGAAAGGGGGGATTGGGAGATGGAGGGAAGGAGAAGAAGAGGGGAATAGAGGATATGGGGAGAAGAGAGGAAGTGGTAGTCGGGGGGAGGGGGGATCGAGGATATCTTAGATGGTATCCTATATTCAAGAGGAAGATGGAATAGGAATAAAAGCACATCGTTCGGGGGACATGAATGAAAAAGAGATTCAGAGGATCATGTAGATGTAAGAGTGGAGGAAGAAGAGGAGGAGGAGGAGGAGGCGAGGGGGAGGGGAAGGAGGAGAAGGAGCAGGAAGAGAAGACGGAGAGGAAGAAGATGAAGAAAAAGAAAAAAAAAAAAGAGAAGAAAAAAAAATTAACAAAGAAGTAGAAAAGAGATGGAAAAATGAGAAGGAGGAGGAGGAGGAAGAGGAAGAGATGGGAAGGAGGAGGAAGAAGAAGATCTGGTGGAGGAAGAGATAGAGAAGAGGATAAAGAAGTAGAAAAAAGAAGGAAGAGGGGGAGAAGGAGGAAAAAGAAAGAACATTTTTTTTAAGAAGAAAAGGAGCAAGAAAATAAGGATTAAGGTTAGGAAGAAAAGGAGGAGAAGGAAGAAGAAGAAAAAGAAGAAGAAGAAGAAGAAGACCTTAAACGGTGTCTCCCGAGAACGAGAGAAAAGACTCAGGAATTCTTGGGGTTGTCCTCTATTAAAGGGAGTCGTACCGAGTTGAGCCTTAAGTGTAGTCCTGTGACCGGGAGGAGGGGAAGAAAAAGGAGAATAGGAGGCTCAAGGGACTCCTACAGTTGGGACAGTGTTGTGTGTTTATCCTTTTTTTGGTAAATTTTGATGCGTTTCTCTCTCTCTCTCTCTCTCTCTCTCTCTCTCTCTCTCTCTCTCTCTCTCTCTCTCTCTCTCTCTCTCTCTCTCTCTCTCTCTCTCTCTCTCTCTCCTTAAGGAATATAAGACCAAAAGGGGAAGACATCTCGCGAGAAGTGGAGGCAAAAGAAGGAAGAAGGAAGGAAGGAAGGAAAGGAAACTCCTGACGAAGGGATGATGGCTAAGAGGAGGAAGGAGATGAAGACAAACGACGGAGTGACGATGGTCGGGGTGTCGAGGAGGTGACGGTATCTCGAGGACGACGTAACACTGACACGAAGTCGTTAATCTCGAGGTTATCTCAAGGCGGAGACTTGGCCCGAGCTCAGAGGACGACTCGGAGCTTCCTGGGATTGGGGGGGGGGGGGGGAAGAGGGAGGATGGAGGACGATGGAGGTGGAAGAAAAGGCAGACGAGGAGGAGTAGGAAGAGAAGGGAGAGGTCGGAAGGTGGGGGTGGGGAGTAAAGGGGAGGCATATAAATGAGGATGGGCGAGGCCTGATAGGGAGAGGGACAAGGAGAGAGACAGAGAGGGAATGGAGTAGAGAGATAGAGCAGTAGGAAAGGGGAAAGAAGAAGAAGGATGGAGGACAAATAGGGAGGAGGAATGGAAGGAAGAATGGAGGAGGAAAAGGATGGAGAATTAAGAAAGAATGATAATACAAATGGAGAAGAGGGAGAGAGAATGGAAGGGTGAAGGATTGAGGAAAACAAAGAAAAGGATGGAGAGGCAGTGGAAAAGGGACAGACGTGATGTACAAAAACAAGACTGATCAGCGAAAAAAAGGTCAGCAAAACTAATACTAGGGTAGCTGGTGTGTGTGTATGTGTATTTGTTTGCGCGCGCGCGCGCGCGTGTGTGTGTGTGTGTGTATGTGTGTGTGTGTGTGTGTGTGTGTGTGTGTGTGTGTGTGTGTGTGTGTGTGTGTGTGTGTGTGTGTGTGTGTTGGGACAGGATATTCTTAAAGAGTCGAAAGAGGGTTTTCATT
>BOPN01006341.1:22500-27500 GCA_017312705.2 Penaeus japonicus
TTTAATTTACAAAGAAAATGTACAAATACACAAAAGAAAAACTAGGAGGCAAAGCTTCCTCTCTCTGTCCTCATGCTCTCTCTCTCTCTATCTATCTATCTCTCTCTCTCTCTCTCATCAACCCCCTTTTTATCCTCCCCTCTCTCTCTCTCCATCCTCCTCCTCACTCTCTCTTTATCCTCCTCCCCTCTCTCTCTCCATTCCACCCTCTCTCTCTCCATTCAACCCTCTCTCTCTCCAACCTACAACCCTCTCTCTCTAACCTACCTACTCTCTCTCCACCTCCTCTCTCACTTTCTCATCTCTCTCTCTCTTCATCTCCCTTTCTCACTATCTTCCCCCTCTCTCTCCATGCCACACCTTTTTTTCTCTCCAACCTACCCCCACTCTCTTTCCATCCTCCTCCCTCCCCCCTCTCTCTCCATCGTCCTCCCCCTCTCCCCCCTCTCTCCATCTTCCTCCCCTCTCTCTCTCTACCCACCTCTCTCTCCATTCTCCTTGCCCCTCTCTCTCCATCCCTTTGTCTTCCTGCTTATCCATCTCATTCTATTCCTTTTTTTATCTTTTTTTTTTTTTTTTTTTTTTTTTTTGCTCTTCCCTCAGCCCAGAGAACCCTCCTCAATCCTCAGGCAAAGTTCCTCTCAGGTTCATTGACCTCAAACCTATGCAATATTGGTATCTCATAAAATATTGACTGCAAAAATCTGATTTTTTCTTTCTTTCTTTTTTGAATTCTCTCTCCCTCCTCTCACTGGAGATTTCCATTTGTATCCAGCCTCGACGTCAGATATGAAACTAATTTGCAAGGAAATTTCACATAATACATGGAGGAATCATAGAACTCCATGCCTTATGAAATATGTAATTTGAATTCCCTCCACCTGCAGCGTTCAACTGCTTTGCTAAACGTACCACGGAAAGAGTCCGCTCTGCTAGTTGGTGTGCGATTTTCAGCCTTAAGCGTAACGTAAAACCGTGAGTTTCTTTTCAGCTATGATAGTGAAAGGTATTCAGAAACAGTATTGAGGTTATTGATAGAATTGATGTTATCGTTTTAATGATTACTTATATTTTGATTTATCATTGTTATATTTACACTTATTAGTATTGTTATCATTGTTGTTATTATCGTTATTATTATTATTATCATTATTAGTTATCATCGTTACCATATTCATCAATCATTATTATGGCCATTTTGATCATTACCATTATCCTTACTATTATTATTATTATTATAATGCAAAAAGCTACTGACAGATTGTGATGAATCATGAATCATTGGCCAGGAAACATCCCGTGAAAGTTTGTTATGATCTGTATTAGCGTCTGGATTCAAGATGAAATCCAAGAGTTCTTGAAATCTCATAAAAAATTGGGTTTCAAAATTTGGTAATTTTGCACGGTAGACTTATGTATTTTGAAACTGGCTTATTCCACCTTAAATCGCCGAGGAAATATTTACAAAGATACGAAAACTAAAATAAAAGATAAAACTAAAGGGAATGTTTTCACAGCAAAGTGTTATTCAAAGGTAGATATCAATTGAAATGACATATTGTACATTAGCTTGGAACATTATATATCGTTTTTTTTTTTTTGTTTGGTTGTTCTTATTTTACTATTATCATCAATATTATTATCATTATTAATAGTAGTGGTAGCGGTAATAATAATGATAGTAGTATTAGTAGTACTAATAATAGTAGTAGTAGTAATAGTAGTAGCAGTAGGGATAACTGTAATGATATTACTACAATCATCATTATCATTATTTTGTCGCTATCATCCTCTTTATTGTTATCGATATGATCACTGTCAACATTATTAACACCATTATTATCATAATCATTATTTCGCGTTGTTGTAATGACAATAATAGTAATTATTACTATTATTATAACTGTAATTGTTATCATCTCTTTTTTTACTATATTCATTGTTACTTTTATCATCATCATCACCTTTTTATTATCATTGTTTTTGTTTGTATAAATATTGGTATCAATATCATCATTATCATTATCATACTTGTTGTTATTATTATCAACATTTTTATTACCATTGTTACTTTCAGCATTATTGTTCTTTTTCATCATAATCATTATCATCATGACTATTATTATCATAATCATAATCATCATGACTATTATTATCATAATCATAATCATTATTATCATAGTCATTATTATAATTATTAATACTATTTTGTTTATCATTATCACAAAGTTATTATCATTATAATTACTGTTAGCTATACTTGGTTGGCGTTCTCGTTGATATTGAAAATATCATTGTCATGCAGTATTAAAAAATCACCTTCCTCCTTGTGTCTGAAATCTGTAAATTATAAACTAGACACGATAGCTGGTAGGAAGTTCTTGTATCGCAATAGACAGTGGGATAAAACATTGATAATGGTAATGCGAGAAAATTTCACATCCAACATAGATCCTGAATTAAAGAAATAACGAACTTCTGTGCCGGAAAACGGATATGAATTGTCCGACAGCTATTTACATCTGCCGGTTTCGAAACTTTTTTCCTTTTTTTTTTTTTTTCTATGCAACTCGAGCAACCATGACTGATTCTCCATGCCCATGTCTGTCTCGCTCTCTCTCTCTTTATTTATTTTTATATTTTCTCTCTTGCTTTCTCTCTCTCTCTCTCTCTCTCTCTCTCTCTCTCTCTCTCTCTCTCTCTCTCTCTCTCTCTGTCTTATCTCTCTCTCTGTCTCTCTCTTCTCTCTCTCTCTCTCTCACTCACTCTCTCTCTCTCTCTCTCTCTCTCTCTCTCTCTCTCTCTCTCTCTCTCTCTCTCTCTCTCTCTCTCTCTCTCTCTCTCTCTCTCTCTCTCTCTCTCTCTCTCTCTCTCTCTCTCTCTCTCTCTCTCTCTCTCTCTCTCTCTCTCTCTCTCTCTCTCTGTCTGCCTGTCTCTCTCTCTCTGCATGCTTTGTTTTAGTCATTTAGTTTTACTTCTATTCATTTTTTTTTTCTTTCTATATAGGCGGGGGGGGGGGAGGCTAGGGAGGGGAAGGGGAGGAGAGGAGGGGGATACGCTTGATAGGTTTCAATAACCGCAGGATCCACGTGTCCATTGGCTCTTGCATCCGAATCCTTTGTAACGTTATTCTTTTGTCCGAGGGAGAATGTGCCAGCAGAGCAGACTGAACAGAACAGAACCGGTCTCAATGCATGTTTGAAACGTGTATCAGACAAGTTTTGTCAATTCTTTTGATCAGTGAATATCTGTTCAGTGTTAATATGTGTTTTTCATTAATCGCCTAAACACGAAATATTATTATTCGATTTTGAATATATCCCTTGTGCATTTCGAAATAAAGTCGACGTTATCATTTACATTTTGTTTTTGTTTTCTTTCACCTGGCTTTAAAATAGTTAAAATAGATGAAAGAAGCACGTGACCCTTCAACTTTAACTTCAACTGCAGCAAGAGTAAAAATTTCATAAAACTTTTTAGTCTTTGTTTATATTCGTGATGATACTCCCAATATTAGACTTTTCTTTGATAAGAAATATCAATGGTTTGGAATTCTAGTCCCTGCATGGCAAATTAGAGGGAAAAGATGTAGTTAGCGATTGGAGGGGAGAGGGGGGAGGCATTTATTTATATCGCTTGCTTCGTAGATTATATGATATCGCTTTTGATTAATGGCTACATAATGAGAGGATTGCCCTCATTAATAGATTTAAAAGATCTGATGCACAAACAAGGACAAGGTAAAGCGAGACATCTTCACTTACACCTAACTCTGTATAATCATATTACCTAAAAGAAGTTACTTGACCTGTAATCTTGTCACGAGGAAATATCTTCAGCAAATAGACTTTCTTTTGACGAGCGAGTAATGTCATAGCAACTGTTCCCTTCTTTTAATGTCATAAGAAGATGATGGTAAAAATTATGCTAATTATAATGACGAGTATGGTATTATTAATGATGAGAATTGTTGTTCTATGTTATATTTCTTATTTTCATTTTAAAGAGAAATACAAACCGCATCAAAAAACAAAATCATCAATTGCTTTCAAGTACTGCAAATGGTTCACTTCATTTAGAAACATCAATGGCAGATTACACAGCACACACACACACACACACACACACACACACACACACACACACAAAAAAAAAAAAAAAAAAAAAAAAAAAAAAAAAAAAAAAAAAAAAAATTACTGAATTCAACCGCATTACATTATCAGTTTACACAATACTGTTGAGTAATGATCACATCAACACTGCAATGCTGAATTTCGCTAAAATGCAAGGACAGCCTCTAGCAATAATTACATTCAATCATCATGAAGCATTGATTATACTTCACTGACTTATCTAATACTGATACAAGCTTCATGGTATCAACTGAAGGAAATTCATTCATCATTGTCCCAATCATTTAACATAACCTAAATACAGATACATAATAACCCGAAAATCAGGCAAAATGCTGGATAATAACATTTCAGCTTCAACGTAATAATACGTTTTATGCAAATCTGACAATAAAACACTGTGTTTAAATAACTTATGCATATATATAAAACAGGTTATAATCATTATGAATGAGTAGATCCTGTAAAGTACAGTGATAAAATATTCCTAATAAATATCGTCAATCAATACGAGTATGCATTTGAAAAAAAAAAAAAAAAAAAAATATGACAACTAAATGTTTTATCAATAATTGCAAACAGCATATGTGCAATATTCACATACAGAACTTTTTTTATATGATTATTATCATCTCTCAACGTAGTATTCAAAACTACCTTTAAAAGGATAACAACAATGGTAATGTTTAGTATCATGATGATTGCATAATTTACTATACTCATTAATAACGGGATGAATTTTAGATCAAAATCTGTTGAATGATGAATGCAAATGTCTAAACATATCAATACACTAAGATACCGTGAAAGCAGAATCGCTAATGATAGTGATGATTGCAATATGGATCATGACTCAGTGGTATAACT
>BOPN01006341.1:55000-57500 GCA_017312705.2 Penaeus japonicus
CAGCATGAGCCCAATTAGTGGCTCATGCCAAGGCCATCCTGGGGGACCGCCCTTTTTTTGTCAGTTGCAAGCAACTGAATTTGACGAGGGGTGGAATTTGATTCAGTCCTCGTTCTTTCACTAACGCACGTTGGTGGTTCATCTGGTACTGAATGTAGACATTTATCTAGTTTTCTTTAAAACGCTTCTACACTAATCTGATTTAGGTATCTTATATCCTTTGGTATGCTATTAAATAATTTAGGTCCGTTTATTAGGAAACTTTTTTATGCATTTTCTTAACAGGCATGTTTGTACGATAGCATGTCCTTCCCTGCCTGGGGGAATGCTTACCTTAATTCCCCCTCCTTCAACAGGTCTTGGGTTTGGTGTTAAGTTTGGTGCTCCATATTTGGTACTGGTAATCTAATCTTGGGGTCGCTAATGTTTTCCATAGTGGCAAAAGGTGTTCTGGGTCTCTTGTGTTATAAGTCCTCATTTCCCATCCACTCATAAATTTTCCTTTGTTGACATTCTGCTCTATATGTTGACTGAAACTCGTCATTGCTCATATAGAGTCCTAGATCTTTTACTACTTTTTTCTCCTCAATCATCACACCTTCGAGAAAATATGATCTTGCTCTTAAATTTCTAGTTGGACTATATTTTATGATTTCAAATTTATCTGCAATGAATTTCATATTATTATCATATGCCCATTTACAGATGGTATGTAGATCCTCGTTAAGTTTGTTTTCATTATCTAGTATATCTATGAGTGTACTTATTCTTGTATCATCTGCAAATGATGTTACTCTCGAGTTTTTCAAACCATTATCAATGTCACCAATCTTAATAAGGAATAACAAGGGCCCAAGAAAGGACCCTTGTGGCACCCCACTCATGCTAGTCGTTTCTTTCGAGTAAAACCCATTATTTTGTAATTTTTTGTTTACGATATATTAGGAAGTTGTAAATCCATCTTCCAACTTTCCCACGGATTCCAAGGTCTCTAATATTATGTAGCAGAATGCCGTGATCTACTTTATCAAAAGCCTTTGCAAAGTCAAGGTATATCACATCAACTTCTCTATTTTCAACTAGGTCCCTTACTATCTCTTCGAAGTGTGTCAGGATCTGTAATAAACATGATCTACCACTTCTGAATCCATGCTGCCCAGGATTTATCTTGTTTTCTTTATCTAAAAACAGGACGATTTTTTTCCTCACTACCCTTTCAAATTTTTGTATTATATGAGATGTCAGTGTTACTGCTCTATAACTTTTGGCTTGACCTTTGTTCCACCTTTATATATTGGAATTATAGTACCCTCTTCAAGCCCTGCTGATGACCCGCGGTCGCTGGTCCCTCCACCCCATCCCCCGCACCCGGCCCAGATTTCTCGTCGCCACATGAGAGCCATGCCTCAGCTACAAGCTAGAGACACAGCTTGTTGCCAGAAGAGGATAGGATCTACGACACTGACGATGGTGATGGGACAGTGACTATATCATTGCAAAGGTTGCAAGCTATAGTAAATATGGTGAAGTGTGAGTGTGGCAATAAAGTTACCTCGAAAATAACGAGGAATTACTTCGATTGTGACATTAAACTTAGATGTGAAGACTGTGAAAGCATTGTGCATCAGTGTGAGCCCAGGGAATGCAAGAATAGTTAGCTGACAGCAGGAAATGTTGCTTTTGTATATCATTCGATGTCAGGAGGATATGGGGGTGCAGGTTTGTCATGCCTCACAGCTGCCATTGGTGTCAAAGAACTCACTGCTTATACAATTACTTGGCATGCAAATTATATTTATAAAGAAATGGATTCATATTACAAACAGCAAGAGAGTGTAACTAAGCAGTGTATAGAAAAAAACATATGTAAATGAAGGAAAAGGAAGAGATGAAGACAAGCTAAGTGCAGACATTAGCTTTGATGGCACATGGATGACCAGAGGTCATAGAAGTCATGTGCCGCTTTTGTGATGGATATTTACTCTGGTATGGTAATGGACTATGAAGATCTTAGTAATTTTTGTAGAGCATGTGCGATAATAAAAGAGAGAAAAAAAATAGTTTTGATGAGTGGTACAAGACCGAACATTCAGGAAAGTGTCAAGCTAACTTCAGCGGATTGTCAGGGGCAATGGAGGCTGAAGGGCAGTCAGGATGTGGCAAAGAAGTGAAAGTAAAGACTATAGATATATAACACTCCTTAGTGATGGCAACTCAAGCTCCTACAAAGCTGTGAGTTCAATGAATAATGGAAAGGGACCATATGATAGTCACAGTGTTGTGAAAGAGGAATGTGTAAACCATGTTCAGAAACGAATGGGGACAAGGCTGAGGAAACTGACAAACGAACTGAAAGCGGGGAAAAACAAAAACAGGAAAAGTGATACAGAAAAGCTTGGTTGGTGGAAGGCACCAACTTACAGACAGACAGATAGATGCCTTACAAAGGTACTATGGGAAGGCTATCAGGGACTGTATTGGGACTAATGTTATAACAATG
>BOPN01006341.1:67500-70000 GCA_017312705.2 Penaeus japonicus
CGTCGAGGCCATGTGAGCGGCTATAGGCTCTGTATGGAGTGGTGTCATCTCTTTTCGTTCTTTTCTCTATCTATCTCTATTTACTTCGTTTATCTCTATCTATCTCTATTTACTTCGTTTATCTCTATCTATCTCTATTTACATCGTTTATCTCTATCTATCTCTATTTATCTCCTTTAATGCCGCCATCGGCGTTAACAATATATATATATATATATATATATATATATATATATATATATATATATATATATATATATATATATATATATATATATATATATATATATATATATATATATATATATATATATATATATATATATATGTATGTATGTATGCATCCACCTTAGCAGTATAGATATTAATGAGTATGATATTCTGGTGTGTGTGTGTGTATGTGTTACTTTATATATATGTATATATATATATATATATATATAATTGGTTACTTGGGTACTTGGTGGTAGTTACAGCATGAGCCTTGTTAGTAGCTCATGCCAGGGCCATCCTTGGGGACCGCCCGTTTTTTGTCAGTTGCAATCAACTGAATTTGATGAGGGATGGAATTTGATTCAGCCCTCGTTCTTTCACTACCACATGTTGGTGGTTCATCTGGTACTGAATGTATCCATTTATCTAGTTTTGTTTAAACACTTCTACACTACACTAATTTAGGTTTCTTATATCCTTCGGAATGATATTAAACAATTTTGGTCCGTTTATTAGGAAACTTTGCTTTTGCATTTTTCTTAATAGGCATGTTTGTGCACTTATCCCAGTGCGATATCATGTTCTTCCCTGCCTGGGGTAATGTCTTACCTGAATTCCCGCTCCTTCAACAGGTCGTGGATTTGGTGTTAAGTTTTCAATAATTTTCCACTCATATATAATGAAGTATCTCTCTCTCCGCCCTTGTAGTGAGTACAGTCTTAGTTTTTTTAGTCTTTCCCAATAGTTTAGACCCATCATATTATCTAACTTACGTGTAAAGATTCTTTGGACTTGTTCTATCAACATTATATCTTTTGTAAGATTTGGGCTCCATACTTGGCACTGGTATTCTAATCTTGTGGTCACTAATGTTTTCCATAGTGGTAAAAGGTGTTCTGGGTCTCTTGTGTTAAATTCCTCTTTACCCATCCACTCATAAAAAGAAAGAGAAAGAGAGAGAGAGAGAGAGAGAGAGAGAGAGAGAGAGAGAGAGAGAGAGAGAGAGAGAGAGAAAGAAATCGAACGTGAATGAAAGAGAGGAATAGAAAGATAAAACTGAGTAAGAGAGAAATAGGAAGAGAAAAACAAAAAAGAGTCAGAGAGAGTGAAGGAAGCGGGAGGAATAGATAGAATAGATAGTAAGGTCTACGAATCTTATTCTCAAAGCAAACATTTTCACTTTGTATTAACGTTGAAATATATCTAAACTACCAGAGCTTGAACCTCTGCGGGTCGCGTCTATCTTTTAATCATAAATATATAAGCCACAAGACAAAAAAAAAAAAAAAAAAAAAAAGAGAGAAAGTCGGCACCTGGCCCTGATTACCTGCCTGGTAATTTTTAATCTCGAACATCTTTTCCTGGCAACGATGAGGTGGGTGGGCTCCACTGATATCCAATGAATATGTTATTATCATATTAGAGATATATAAAACACCAATAAAATGTTATTTATTCTAAAAGGATAATAACAGGGGACCAGGAGCCTAGTAAGCAGTTTCTCCCAGGCTAGAGTGAGAGGCTATACATGTTATGTAACATGGCCTCAAACTACCTAAATAATCAGTGGCAAGCTTCCCAGGAATGGTTGAATAGTTAAAGTATGTTCATATTTAGATTTGATACATTTTGGAGTGGATTTTATCAAGCATTGTATATGTTCACATAAAGCGTCGATTTTCTCAAAACTTGTTTTTTAGATACAAAATGTTAAACTACTCTGTCAGTAATTGACCGATTTAAAGGAAATTTCAGCACCATAATCATCACCTTTGTTTAAACTTTTTACGAAAAAAGAAAGGTAAAATCAAATTTGTCATATGAGTTACGTGTACAAAAATACTAACAAAGATACTTTATTGTGACTACCATATGTGGTTAAAAGGAAATTGCCATACCAATCATACTTTCGATGTTATTTTGTGATTTTTTCCGTCTTCCACAATCACCAAAAATAGGTGCACTGCACAAAATCTATAGGAGCTATTATCATCGTATTACTAGTATAAATGCATTGCATACAAATACACATAGTGTAAAAAAATTAATCAGATAGGTGAAAAAGGAAAGATGGGAGGGCCAGAAAACCACTTTTGTTGTTTGTGTAAGAGAAAAAAATAATTTGCATTCTGTTTTATAGTGTCCACAGCTCTTTTTTCTTTGGCTGTTTTTTTTTTTTTTTTTTTTTTTTTTTTTTTTTTTTTTTTTTTTTTTTTTTTAGTTATAGACAGTTTCAATTTATCTTCTAATAGCCTTATCTCTGCTTTGATCCTTTCTCTCTTGACAT
>BOPN01006341.1:75000-78427 GCA_017312705.2 Penaeus japonicus
ATTCATTACATTCAACACCCTAATTAATTTGAGTGAATACATAAAGTCGGTCGTTCATCATAGTGCACTCACTGAATTAGATGTTTCATGGAACACCAGGCAGATTTCCGATTACGAATTTATGAGAGCAGAATATACAGACCTCATCAAGAGACATATATCAATTTCGAGAAGAGCCTTAAGAAGTGGCTGCTAGTATAGACTTACTTCTATAAACAAAGAGCTTTTACAGAAATAAATCATTCGAATTAAATGTAATAAGGAAACTTGAGCATTTGGATTATCAAGCCAAAATCAAATTAATGGGCTATGTGTGCGAGTTCGAGAATTAATGTAATTAGAGTTGTCGGGAAGTTTGGCTTCATATAGTTTAGGCGTGACGGTAATTGTAGAAAAGGTAGGAATGAAAAGGGTTATAATTATTCCACAATGTGAGATGTGCAATTGACGTTTCAATGGTGGAGGGTTTACAGTTCCATCCGGATTGAACGATGCTGCTGCTGATGAGATAGTTGAAATATCTTACGATGGGTGAATACATGGCCGAGATGAGATCAGGATGCTGTCATCCCCTTGAAATGTTTCTCTCCTGTTCTTTTACTCTTATCTGTTTATTCTTTTGGTTGTCTATTTATTTGCTTTCTCATTGTTCGTCATTATCAATTGATTCAAATATCACTTGTTTACCAATTCCTTGATTTAAGTAACTTTGTCTATCGACTTCAGCTTACTTTGGCTTATCGGGTCTTTTATTTACCTATCATTATTCAAACAGCTTTAATTTGTCAGGCTGATAACATTATTTCTTTAGATATGTTAAATATTTCCATATCCATTTTTCTAGCACTAGTAATAGTTCCTAGTACTTTCTAATTGTTTTGTCCTGAAGAGGCATCAGTACTTATGAACACTATTTTACCAATTTGTTTTCATATGTGAACAGATATAAATTCAAAACATCTAATCGAGCAAACTTAGGAAGAACGAAAAAGGAGAAATCCATATAGTTAAAAAGATAAGAATAAAAAATAATAAACACTAATAAATTATCTACTATCTGGACCCTTTTGCCTTAAATAAGAACAAATATCAAAGTTAAACTCGTTTGGACACATGTGGCAGCTGAATATATATACATATGCAATAGGAACTTCAAGTTACCCCCCCCCCCACATACCCCATCCGATACACACACGCTAAGACGCACATGTGTAGACAATAGCCCATTACTAAAGCTAGGAAGAGAGAGTCAGAGTAGCAAGGCGAAATATCTCAACATGCAAGGTGTCCCCTCCTCACCCTCCTTCCCCCCCTCCCCTCCTCCTAATCTCTCTCTGCCACTCTATCCTTTCTATCGCTCTTCCTCCCTCCTTCCCTGCTTTCCTCCTCTGCCTGCCCTCGCCATCAGCATTTTCTTTCCCTTTTCCCCTTCATACCCATTTCCCCTCCTTAACCCCCCCCCCTCCCCACATCCCTAGCTCCTCTTTCCCTCTCCCTAGCTCCCTTCCCTTCACTCCTCCTTTCTTCTTCCTCTCCTCTTCTCCCCACCTTCTCTGCCCTTCTTCGCCCTTCTTTACCCCTTAACTCTCTATTCCTCCTCTTCCCCGCCACACCTTCTCCCCTCTCATCTTCCGTACCCCCACCCCCTTACCTATTACTGTGACTTATCTCCTGCTCCTCCACTCCGTCACACCTAGACCCTAACCCCTACCCCTTTCCTTCTCCTACTATTCCAGTCCCCAACCGTACCACTTACCTTCCCCCCCTTCTACCTCCTACCGTCTCCTCCCTACTCCGCTACCCCCCCCCCCCCAACTCTTCCCTACTTATCCCCCACCCAACCCCGAACGCCTCCCCGATCCAACCCTCTACCCCTCTGCCCCCTTTCCTACTCCCCAATCCTCTACCCCTACCCCATCCCCCCATCTCCTCCTCCATCATCCCCTACCCCCCACCCCCTCCCCTCACACCCCGAAACAACACAGCCTTGCAACCAACTCGCGCGACCATACGCCAAGGGATTCAATTTTCCGCGCCGGTGCTCCGCTGCTTGGATCCCATTAATACAAATCTTCGGAAACAATTGGTGCCCGTGAGGAGGTAGCGAGCGAACGTCGCGCTCTTGTGGACGAGATGGGTATTAGCAAGGGGTTAAGTGAGGGTGTGGGTGGGTGGGAAGTTAGGGGGCGGGGGGTGGGGTGGCTTGGTGTGGGGGTGGGGGAGTTTAGGGTGGGGTGGTGGGGGTTACTATTGGTGGGGTTGGGTGTGGGTGGGTGGGAAGTTAGGGGGTGGGGGGTGGGGTGGCTTGGTGTGGGGGTGGGAGTTTAGGGTGGGGTGGTGGGGGTTACTATTGGTGGGGTTGGGTGTGGGTTAGCATGGGGTGTGGATGGGTATGGGATACGTGTAGGTGGGTGTGGCAGGGTATGGGTGGGTGATCTTGGTTGTCTATGGGTGGCTGTGAGTGAGTACAAGAGGCCCTAAATAGACCTGTGTTGGAATGGGTGGGTATGGAGAGGCCTGTATAAATCGAATGGGTATGGGTGAATTTAGGGGATTGTATAAAGGGTGTAGATAGATAGGTAGAATGCGTGGTTAAACATGGTGGATAGTGAACAGATTGGGTAATTAGAGACAATAGGTAGAGAGAATCAGTGGATATGGTGGGTAGACAAGATGACTAGAGATAATAGGTACAAGTGTGTATATAGAGAGAGTAGGTAGGAGGAGGTAGTTAAAAGATGTACCTAACTAAGGTGGCTAAAAGAAGGAAGCAGGAAGAGTGGGTTGCGAGTGCGGGCAGAGGGCCTGTTGAAAAGCGAGTAGGAACGATGGCTAGGGTAGGCGTAAGTAATCGGGCTCTTGAGTGACAGGGTGGGGTAGGGTGGGGTTGTGGAGGTAAGGAATAGCTAATAAGGCAAAGGGGGAGTCGATCCTAGGGTGGGGGGAGGGGGTTGGAGGGGAGAGGTGAACCAAGGTTTAATTAGTCAGGCAGAAGGGGATGTCACTTATACAAGTGTCATTAGGCTGATGAAAAAAAAGAGAGACAATTTTCATCCAAAATTCAGGAGAGCGAAACAGAGGAGCATAAAAAGATAAAAGCAATAAACAAAAATTAACGACGTCTTTTAAAGTGGAAGAGATTGCAGGTCCTTTTGAGAGACACGACAAGAGAGAGACAGCGGGTTTTGGCTGCCTTGTCCAGTTCGTCTATGTCAATCACGTTCCCCAAGACACGGAGATCAAAGGGCTGGCGTTTACAAGCCCCATGAGACCGACAGGTAGAAAGAATTGGTGGGAATATTCGATGGGCAGCGAAGTGGCTGCCGTCCTCTTGGGGAGCCCTCTCTCTCTCTCTTTTCTCGCTTTTCTATCTCTTTTTTCTGTCTCTCTCTTATTCCCTCCCTCTGTCTCTTTCTATATATATATA
>BOPN01006342.1:47500-50000 GCA_017312705.2 Penaeus japonicus
ATATATATATATATATATATATATATATATATATATATATATATATATGTATATATATATATATATATGTATATATATATATGCACACATACACACACACACACACATATACATACATATATATTTATACATGTGTGTGTGTGTGTGTGTGTGACATATACCACAAAATTCAACTACTACAATGATAATGACACAAACAAACAAACAAACAGCAAACACACTCAATTCCTCCCCAGCACAAAGGCTTTAATTACCAGCAAGTGAAGCACTGAAGACACAAATCGTAGTTAACGTGTTAAATCAAGACAAGTAATCGTAAACGTCAGGAAAGTTCAGTCCATTTGTTCAAATTAACGAATTGCAATTGCATTTGGGATGGGACATTCAAAAGTTAAGATCTTGATACCAATATTGCTTCTATGATGTAGTATAGTAGTAATGTGAATGAAAATGTGTGATATATATATGAGTGTTTTTGCTTGTAAGGAATAAATTTGGTGTGTGATATGATGCTTATGATATTGATTGAGAATATTTGTTATTTGTGGATTGTCTTTGCAGATGTTGTGTATTTATATTTTCTATATTCTATTTTAGGTTATTGCTATCAATGCCAGTATGCTTGTCATAATGAACTATTTTAATTACATATGTATGTACGATCATTTTCTCTTTCTCTATCTATCTGTTTCTTCTTACACCCCCCCCCCTCTTTCTCTCTTGACTGTTTATAAGTCTCTCTTTTTATGTTTGCTCTCTCTCTCTCTGTTTCTGTCTTTATTTCTCCTATTTCTCTCTCTCTCTCTCTCTCTCTCTCTCTCTCTCTCTCTCTCGCTCTCTCTCTCCTGACTGTTTATATGTCTCTCTTTTTATCTTTGCTCTCTCTCTCTGTTTCTGTCTTTATTTTTCCTCTCTCTCTCCTCTGACTATTTATAAATCTCTCTTTTTATCTTTGCTCTCTCTCTCTCCCTTTCCTTCTTTCTCCCCCCTCTCTCCTGAATAGATATAACAGTTACCAAGGAAATAGTTAGCGAGAAACTTTACGACTTTGCAAGCAGGAATTGTAACATTCTGAGAATTTATATGATATTTTCTGAAAATAGTATCATATAAACACAACAACTCAAAATGATGCCAAAGAAGCAGAGATAAAAATGGTCATTACTATGATCCTCATTATTACTATTTGCATCATTGTTATTAAAGTTACATTATGATGATAATGTTAATAATATAAACAACAGCAACAGAAAAATCAACAGAAATGATGTAATTAATAATAACATTGATAATTATGATAATCATGATAATAATTATGATGATACTATCATTGATGATAGTAAAAATAACTGAAGCAGCAATATCAACAACTTTAAAAATCGTGGAAGTAACAACAACAATAATAATAGTAAAAATGGCTTTAAAAAATCTTAAAACAATAAACAAAAAAACAGCAATGATAAAAACAAACAGAAAGACCTCGTGTAAACCTCGACCCTGACAACCTACCCTCAAATCTTTTAAGAAATCTAGTCAAAGCTTCTCCTAAAATCCACACCTAAGACGAACATTTTGAGCATCCTTTAGGCATGATAGTCACTCCCTTAGTATGGAAAGCACAGAGGTTGGCGTCTTCACAGAGGGCGAGCAACTCCCAAAGCTACTTTTCAACCAACAGGCCATTTGGTACACGGTTGAAAGGCAACACACGTATACTACAGTCTTACTACAATTCATCTGTAACTTTAACTTTTTCTGTAGTCGAGGTGATCATGATCTACTTAGTAAAATCCACATGTACCACTGCATTACAATCAGTCTCTAACTACAGCATCTGTAATCCCTCCAACGACTGTAACTGGGTTTAAAATTAATATCCACTCAATTAATCCCTAGGTCATACACAGCCTGGTATTGTATTTTCGCCACAATCTACTAGTAACATTTTGCAAAATCTTTCAACTCCTAATATTCCTTCCCACACTTACGCCATATTGCAACCATAAGCTATCACCTCAATCTTCTGTATTTCCCTCTTTGTTACCTCTTAATCTACAACAAAATTAATTCTTTTACCCTAAATCACCTTCACACGGTACCCCACTGGTTCCGAAGCCATGGCCAAACCAACCATAAAATTTCACCAAGATCCCTCAATAAGTTATTAAATAATCCAAGTGACTAGTATGATCATCAACCAATGAGGAAATACAAAAGACCAATTGGATAACCTTGGCGTAGATGAGGATAAACATATGGATACATTCCTTACCCTAAATGCATGGCCACATAAGGGTAGAGGGGGATGTAGGGGACAGGGGCGGGAGGGGGGGGGGGCAGAGGGGAGATAAGAAATGAGGCGAGGGGAGAGAGGAGAGAAGAGAGCAAAGAGGGGACGATGAAAGGGGGAGAGTTAGGGAAGGAGGTAAGGGGACACTGGAGAATGGGAAGGAGGAAAGAGTGATGAAGAACAGTAGAAATGGCAGAGAATGACAGAGGA
>BOPN01006343.1:0-12500 GCA_017312705.2 Penaeus japonicus
TATATATATATATATAAATATATCCCATTTGTTACTGATTTCGTTGTTATCATGTTATTGTGTCATTATGACTGTTATCCTATGGATGCCGTTATTGATATAATAGTTTGTATTATAATCATCATCATTGCTGTTAATATTGTTACTAATACTTTCAATGGAACTACATTTTGGTCTGTAAGGCGAAAGTTAGGATTCTTAACAATGTGTGCTCTCCCTTTCCTACTGTTTGGCGCGCACAAGGGGTAAGTAAACAAACTGGAAAAGGCCCGTTTTCCCTTTGTGCGCCGTTTGTTAAAAAATATAAGCCAGATGTTCTTGTTTGCGCGAGAAGAGGACTTGCGGATTAAACTGGAAAAATTGATACACGTTGATGAAGAGGTGATACTGAAATATCTATGAGATTAAACTATTAGTAGGCCTGATTTTGAAAGATATATCGAAAACTTGACAGGCATGTGGTCACCCACGCAAATGCATTTGCTGATTATACGCTTAAGGAAAAGAACGTGCTCTACCATGAGAATTGCTAAAAAATGGAATTGAGGAATAACGTATACGAGAGTAAGAAAAATACGAGGATATTGAGACGAGAAAGTGTCACCTTTATTCAATCACCGACTTTCCAACAGATAAAGCGCGTCTGCAGGGCTTCAGTACCCTAGTGAAGCTCCCCAGCGTGCCGACGGTCGATCACTGGGAGATGCAATGTTACATTAAAGTCGAACGCTCCTTCGACCTGTAACGCATGAGGGCTTCGAGGTCACGACCTAGACTGTTATATCATTTTGATCAACATTCATGCAACGCCACGAGTCCTCGCGTTTTGTATGGACTACGTTGATGCAATTAGTGCAATGAAGTTTGCTATCGCACCAAAACAAGTTCCCGCTTTTTTTCATTTCTAGATACGTTGTCAACAGACGTAATTTCCTGTCGACAGAGATAGTGATGGAACTTGTGAATGCAGTCGCAGGTTTCACCCGACAGTCGAGGGTACTCGCGTGTCCTTATCGATTTGTAAACGGAATGGGAATCGTTAAAAACACAAAACAACGATCCTGCACACACCGCCAAGGAGAGCCAATCGCGACCTGTCCTGGTTGACGCTTGACCAATGAGCGTGCGAGCAAAACGGCTGAGCTAGCCAATCACTTTCCTTGTTGCAGGTTGCCGTACGTATGATGGCTACAAATGGCGGTAAAGAAAGCAAACTTATTGTACCCCTATTAGCATACCGAAAGCCGATTTAATAATAGCAATACGATTTATACTAACGCTTATTTCCGAAAGTAGATATGCAATATCAACCTTGGAACGGCACATCAGGATAATCCAAGCGAGCAACTGCGCATACAACTTTTGGCTGTTCACATAGGCACGTGCGTCAAAAGCCGTGCCCCTATGACGTCATTACATAATTGGACGTTGATTGGCTGTTCCGAAGTCACCTCAGAGGGCGTGTCTTCGAGGATGACAACTAAGAGGTTAATGACAGAATGCTTGAGAATGAGCCAAGATGAGGTTACGAGTACAGAGCCAAAACCTAACCGGCGCTGCGTAATGGGGGGAAAACGGGTAGGACGGGGAGGAGAGGGAGAGGAGGGGGGGACGGCGGGGGGCAGGATGTTGCAAGACACAGAGCGCGTAATTGACCTTCCGTTCTCCCAACGTAGATGCATGTGCCGGTTCCTAACTATGATGACCTTGCAGCCCCGTAAGACGGTGTGTACGTGCGTGTGTGTGTGTGCTACAACCTTGACAGGGCAGTTGGTACGGGCGGGTGGGTGACAGGGTTCCCTCCCAGATGTAGTCATCATGTTCTATTTTCTGTATTGATCATCTTCGCCTTTGGCAGCAATGTTTACTGTCCTTCTTATCAGCATTATCATTACTATGATTAATATCATCGCCATTATTGATTATCATAATGCTAATGATAATAATGATGATGATAATAATAATGATACTAATGATGATGATAATAATGATTATTATTATCATCATTATTAATATTATTACTATTATCATTATCATTATTATTGTTATTGTTATTATCATTATTATTATTATTATTATTATCATTATTATTATTATTATAATTATTATTATTATTATAATTATTATTATTGTTATTATTATTATGATAATCATTGTTATCATTATTCTATTATTATTTTATCATTATCATCATCATTATCATTATTACTATCATTATCACATTAATGACCTTCATTTTCGTTATCATCTTTATTGGTATAATATTACTATTATCCTTATCGTTATTATCATCGTTGTCATTATCATCATAATATCATTATCATTATTATCATAACTATCATTATCATCATAATCATCATCGTCAGTTTTACTATTATTATCACTGATATTACTATTGTTATCATTGTTATTACCATTATTATCATTAATTCTTATTTTTTTCATTGTTAGTATTATCATTATTTTATCATCATTATCATTATTATAACCATATTAAGAGTAGTATAAGTAGCTGTATCAGTATTATTGTCATTATTATCATTACTGTTATCAGCATCACAATTATTGTTGTTGTTTTATTACTTTTTCCTCCTTGTAATTATTATCATTATCATTATTACCATTACTATTATCATTATTTTACGATCATTATTATTATTACTATTATTATTATTATTATTATTGTTATCATTATTACTGTTATCATTAGTATTATGATTAAAAGTATTATTATAATTATCATCGTTATTATCATCATCATTATCATATTCATTACTATTAGTACCATTATCATTTCGCCAAATGTAGGAAAAATATGTAAATGAGACTGAATATCTGTTATCATCATCATTATTATTGTTATTATTGTTATGATTATCATCATTGTTATCGTCATCATTATTATTACTAATATCATCATTATTGATATCATTATAATTAATTATCGTTATTATTATTTGTATTATTATCTTCATTATGATTGTTATCATTATAATTATTATCACTATCATTATTGTTGTTGTTTTCATTATTATTATCATTATCATTATTATTAATATTATTATCATTATCATTATTATTGATATTATCATTATCATCATTATTATCACCACAATTATTTCTATCATCATTATCATTAGTTTTTGTTGTTATCAATGCTACTATAATAATCTTTATCATTACTATCATTGTTGTTAATGTCATTTTACCATTACTAATGTTATCATTAATATCAGCATTATAATCATCACTATCATTATCGCTATTACGATTATCATTACCATCTATCATTATTTCTATCATTATTATCATAATCATCAACAGCATTATCCTCATTATTAATATTCTATTTTGTTATCATCACTATTGCTTATTTTTCATTTTATTTTCTATCATGATTGTCATCACCATTATTATCATTATCATTATTAATATTGATATTATCATTATCATCATTATCACTCTTATCCTTATTATCATTATTACTATAATTGTGTTCTTAATTATTTCCATCATCATTATTCTGTTTTCATTGTTGTTATTGTTATTTTCATTATCATGATTATTACGATTATTATGTTTATGATTACTATTATTATTATCATTATCATCATCGTCGGAATCACCATTATTTTATTATCACCCTCATCATCACCATCAATATTATTATTGCTATTAATATTAGTAGTAGTAGTAGTAGTATTGTTGTTATCATTATCATTGTTATTTCTTATTATAATTATTGGTATTACTATTATTATCATTACCATTTTTGTCATTATTAGTATCATCATCAGTATCATCATTATCAACACCATAATTTTATTATTATGGCTATTCTACTACTAGTACTACCACTGCTATCAATACTGTTGTTTTTGTTTTGTTATTATAATCATCATCCTTCTCATGCCCATCACTACCATCCTCATTACCATCACTACCAACATAATTATCAACCCTGTTATTACGAACATCAATATTCATATTTTTCGTCATCATTCGTTGAGACCAATGTGAAGAAAAAAAAACTACCATGCAGAGACGGAAAGCACGGCAGGAATGCTCACTAATAATACATCATGAAGGTAGATCATAATTCCGTAGCCAAGAACCGGGCACAGGACCACGTGACATGCGCTTTATACAGGCCATGTGCTTGTATAGTCCGGGCTATTTTCACGTTTGGCTTATGACCGCACGTTGGAGATGGCGTCTGTAAACAGCTGAGTGACATACATATACTCTTGGGTGATGTGCGTGACACAGATTCTTTGGTGGCATAAATGTGGTTGTTTATGTGTTTGTATATGTGTGTGTGTGTTTATTTGTGTTTGTGTGTGTTTGTTTGTGTGTGTTTGTGTGTGTGTGTGTATGCGTGCGTGTGTGTGTATGTGTGTGTGTGTTTGTGTGTGTGTGTGTGTGTGTGTGCTTTCCCACGGCGTCTTCCTCCACTACCTTACCTTATCCTCCAGCTAGTTTATTTATATTTCTTCGTCTTCCTCACTTTCTTCTTTTTTTATCTTCCTTTTATTTTTCCTTCTCATCTTTTTTCACTGAATATCCCGTGATGTCGACACACGGAGAAGACACCTACTTACGACACACACGGCACCACACCAAAGCCAACTATAAGGATTCAAATAGTCTTATTCATCCATTCACAGTCACCCAAGCGCCTTCCAGTACGTCACCACTTCCGTTTATAGCCAATGGAATCCAATCTAGGACAACGTAAAAGTACAAGTTTTAACGTAGTCACTCTCCCAGTCATAACAGGTGAACAGAGTCCATTGTTCATTGAAGAAGAAAAAAATATGAATGACAATGAATGATTTCAGTGCGACTGGTTCTACGCCTTGAATTATCTTTATTCTTAGTTTTAGTTTTTACTGTTTTTTTTTTTTTTTTTTTTTTTTTCCTCTCTCTCTCTCTTTAGTTATATCTTCTCTGATCATATTTTATGGTACATTTATTTTTATGTACTGTCATTTCTTTTTATGCTTCTTCTTACTCTATATTAAGATGGATGTAAACTTGGTTTAAAAAATGAGTTTATATCTGTGTGCGTTTTAGTTTGTGTCGGCATTATCATCATTATAACTATCATTATTGTTGTTATTGTTATTATTACTAGTATTACTGCAACGATTACCACTACTACTGCTACTACTATTACTACTACTACTACTACTACCACTATCACTACTACTACTCCTACTAGTATCATTGTTGTTGTTATTATCATTGTTATCATTATGACTATTACCATTATCATTTTCATTCTCATAATTATCATGATAATTATGATTGTTATTGATATAATGAGGATAATTATTGTTACCATTTTTTATCATTAACATAAATATATTGATGATAATTATAATAATAATGATCACCATCATTATTATTGTTGGTATTGTTATTACTATTATCATCATCATTAGTGTTGCTATTATTGCCATTATCCTTATCATCAATGTTATCATTATTGATATAGTCACAATAACAATGTTGGTTAATATTATTATCATCATAATTGCTGTTTTTGTTGTTGTTGTTGTTATTCTTGTTTTTGTTGCTATTAATAGCATCACCGTTATCATCATTATTATCATAACTATCATTGTTGTTTTCTTGTTGTTGCTATCACTTTTTTTTACTATCATCACTATTACTATTTCTATTATCATCATTATAGGGCTCATTATCACTATTGTTCTTTTTTTTATTATTATCATTGTTAGTTCCAGTGGATCTCTATTGCAAGAGGGGTCATTCCTTGCACCTGGTCACCTCCCTCGCTCCAGCGGTCCTGCAACAGAGCAATCATATGGCAATATCTCTCCTCCTTCTTCCATTCTGCAATCCATGATTCCAACTACTCCTTGTATTCCCGCTGCATGACATCTGGCAAGAGACTAGTTTCTTGCACTTCGAAACACATGACGAATAGAGGTAGACCTGAGGTGGTCATATGCTTGGTGTTGGAAGGGATGGAAAAGGAATCGAGACCCAAATATATCTTTAAAGTATTTAGATGAGACTTTTTTAAGTTTTTTTTTCTTTTCTTTTCTTTTTTATTATCATTTGCATTGGCGGCCACGTCTTGTACCAGATTACTTTGTTCATGACCCATTCTTTAGCCTTTTTAGCGCGCTTTAGGTCGTCGTTTGAGGATGATCCAGCAATGAGGGCTGCAACAGGGCATTTTCTCCAAGCATATGTTCCTTCATTTTGATAACAGCTTCTTTTGTCATTAGCGTTATCATCAGCATCATCATTTCATTATCATCATCATCATTATTGTCATCATTTCATTATCATCACCATCATTATTGTCATCATTTCATTATCATCACCATCATCATTATCATAATTTCATTATCATCACCATCATTATTGTCATCATTTCATTACTATCACCATCATTATTATCATAATATCTATATACCAAATATATACTGTATTTTTCTTATCATGCCACGGGCACATTTACCTGGGATTACCATAATTCAAATGTCATCTTCGGAATTCTCTGGCATCGACTGTTATTTTCTTTTCTCGTTTTTCTACGTTTTTTTTTCTTTCTTTCTTTCTCTTTTAGGGGAAGAGGTTATTGGAATGACGCGGGAGGCTTGGAGGCGTATTTCTTCACGGGGAAATATGACGGTTGCCAGATGGATACTATGAGTCATTTTGATGTGTATACATATCATGTGTGTGTGTTTGTGTTTATATGTATGTATATATATATATATATATATATATATATGTATATATATATATATATTTATATTGATGTGTGTGTGTGTGTGTGTGTGTGTGTGTGTGTGTGTGTGTGTGTGTGTGTGTGTGTGTGTGTGTGTGTGTGTATGTGTGACATAGACATAGATAAATATTTCTATATATGCATGTGTGTTTGTGTGACCGTCGCTTATTTTTTCACTAAGATGTATATGTATGAATGTATGTGCACGTGTGTATGTATGTAGACATCTATGTATGTGAATGCGGGTATGGATATACAGTACATATTCTTTTATGCATGGTTTTAGATCTTGATGTACATGTCGGTTTTGCTTATTTCATAAAAGAAGTTGGAGATGGAGAAAAAAATTATGTCATCTGCGTTATATTTTTAGGCATAATTTTTTCTTATTTAATTGACATGTTTTCTATTTTCGTAATAATTTCTTTTACATTACTCAGTCTTCTTTCTTTCTTTATCATTCTGCATTTGATCAGTCAGTGTTAAAAAGGTAATGTTTACAAGATTTCAAGATTTTTTTTTCTTTTCTTTTTTTTTAAATTGTTTGAATTCTTGTAATAAGAGTAAGTATATCTACGGCTATTACAGTCATCTATAAATGTTCTGTAAATGAAATCGAAGAACACCAAATAGTAACGGATTATCATAAACTCATTTAATGTCCAAGCGTATAATGTACATGCGCTGCATACATTTGCAATGTTATTCTTCATGAATGCTGTTGTGAGAACCAAAGTGTGGGTTACATGCGTCTTCAAGAGTTCTTTATTAGAAGGTGATTCCGGCCGCCCTTTGCTCATCAGCAATTCGGAGCAGTTCATACACGTGTTCGGGCGGCGGAGGGCCGACGGGCAGGAGGTCGGACGAAGGCTGGTAGCCGTTCTCGTCGGCGATGAAGTTGAATTCGGCGAAGCCTCCCTCGGGAAGGGGAAAACTGTTGCAGAAGACGTGAGGGATAAGGTTAGATATTCAATAGATATAGTGAAGTGAGAATCAACTGGTCATACTGTAGTTGTTGTATTTTTAATCTTACCTAAATGAGCCCTGCATGTTGCTCTGGCCCTCAGATCCAGGAGTGCCTACGTTGGAAGAGCTGATGCCGTTGCTGGTCTGGAAAGCGTACCGGAAGTTGCCGTCGCCGCGGTCCTCGCGCTCGTCCAGGACGGTCTCGGCGTCAGAGTCCTTCTGAGGACGGGCGAGGGCGACGGCGGCCAGGCAGGCGAGGACGATCTATAAGCAAAGAAGTGCTGTTGCATTAGATTTTTTAAATCGTTTACACAGTCGCTCATAGCCTTTAGGCCGCACAGATATCTATAACTGGTTACCGACGATGCATAACGGAACGTAAAGTTATTCTCACAAGTTACAAATCACACCAAGTGCAATTCGAAAGACTTCGATCGTTTTTTTAATTGTTTTACTTATTGATCTCCTTAACGTTACAATATGAAATTGTCTCTATGCAACCGAGTCGGTTTCCCTTAGCCAGGTCCTCTTGGTCCTCACCAGCTTCATGGTGTGTGTGTAATGATGCTGCTTGCAAGTGCATTCGAGGTTTATATATCCTCACTGCCACAGTAAACCGAGAAATGGGGGAGGGGGGGGGGGGCTTTCATCCGGTTGGGAAGGCTTGGGATGAGTCTAGGCAGTGCAGGGCGTAAAGAAAGCTGTTTTCATGATATAACGGATATCTAAGAATATACTTGTAAAAGTTTACGTACAATATCGTACTTGTTTACTGTTGAAAGGGTTCAAAAGGAGATAGCAGTCTTGCTTTCATTTTTCAATAATAACGAATAAAAATAAATGTACAGTTATACCTCTCCAAATATCCCAACCCCTCCCCCCCCCAAAAAAAAAAAGAAATAAAAATGTCAAAAGTCTTTCGGGAGAGCAAAGGTCCTCTCTCCATGAAACTTCGAAGAAAATTTCGAATAAGTAAATTCGTCACGGATTTTATGATGACGACCATCCATACCGTCGTATAGCATTTATTCTATAGTTATAAAAGTTTATACGTTAAACCATTGTTTCATTTGGAATTTCATACATACAGGCATAGTAAACGCACTAAATCATTTGGAGAAACAAACACGATGTATATATTTTTTTTGTCCTTCTTTACAATCGATGTTTTATTTATGTCTAGGTCACCAAATATATGCAATAATGCAAATAAAACAGGGAAATACGACATAAGTGGGTCATGACCATATTGTCAGGCTCTTTTCATGTACATCCTGAAGACAATATAAAAGGTTTTGGGGTAAAAAACAGACTCACGC
This sequence comes from Penaeus japonicus, assembly GCA_017312705.2. NCBI lineage: Eukaryota > Metazoa > Arthropoda > Malacostraca > Decapoda > Penaeidae > Penaeus > Penaeus japonicus. The sequence goes on from BOPN01006343.1 coordinate 9,058, forward strand.
ACACACACACACACACACACACATACAAAATGACATTTGAATAAAGAAACCAGGGAGGAGAATGGGCGCAAACAGAAACAAACCAACGGACACACACATGTTCGCCAGACATGAAGAGCCAGCCATAAGCAAACAAGTACATTAAGCCCGTTACTCATGGCCGCCGGGAACACCTTGCTCAGTGAAGGTCGAACCAGCATCGTCTTCACTGAAAATGATAGTGGTCTGACGGGCAAAGAAATGTATGTTTTACTGTTAAGATGCTGACGTTCTGATAGAAGTAGGATTATCATATATAGACCTTTACATATATAAATATATATTTGCATACAGTAGTTTGATAGGTGAGAGGATACCAATATTACATGTGCGTTCACTAGGTCAGGGAAACCTGTTTTTCATTATATCTCCCGCAGATACATCCGGGCGCTGGTTTGCACGTACATACACCCATACTCCCCCACACAGACGGCATATACGCAGGTTGTTACTAAATTACAGGCTTAAAAACGGAGATTACGACCTTCAAAAACCACCAAAACAATGATATATCACATACATTTCAACCAAGTGCAGTAACACCAGTAGCAAAAATAAACAGGAACAAACTGCAGAATCATTATAGCCCATATGATAGTCAAGCTGGACTGGACAGAAGTAAGACAATGCCATTCTAGTGGTGGAACTAAACACGCCACGCATAGAAAATAACACAAGGGCCTCACCAAGGCTTTCTCGGACATACATGTAACTCTTGTTAACACAGAGTATATATTTCGTCCAAAGAATACTTTATTTTTTTCTGTTCCTGAGGAATAATGATGATGATGTAAATCCAACACTGCAACTGAGCATCGTCTTCTTCCAGTTCTGAGAATCTGGCATACGTAGCAACAGCTGAGATGTATCGTGTGTTGCGTTGATGTCACAGCGTTGATGCAAATTACATTTCATAATTTCATAGGAATTAAGAATTTTCATCGTTTAGATAGTTGTGAGATTCAAGCGAAGAAAAGAATAAAATCATCATCATAATTACAAAAACGGTTATAATACTAATGAGGATATCAATGATAATACAAATACTAAGAATAATGATTATGATAATAATGATAATGATAATAACAGCAATAATAAAAACTGTAATATAAAAAAGGAGCCGTGATAGGCCAAATGTACCAAGAAAATTCTATTCTTAATCCTCCCTGCTTGGATTTTATCAAAACTAATATGATAAGATATTATAAGTCTTCTTTAAGATATCTTAGGCTGTCAGATACAAGGTGACCCTATTGAGAAACCTGCTTGAAAGTACTTATCTTTCTCTACTGCTGATTCACATTCGAGACCTTGTAGAGGATCCCAGCCCCCCGCCTCCTACCTCACCTCTCTCTCTCTCNATATATATATATATATATATATATATATATATAAATGTTTATATATTCATATAAGTATCTAGTATGAATATATATATATGTTCTCATGTATGTATGTATGAATATATATATGTTCTCATATTCATGTATGTATGTATGAATATATACAGTATATGTTTAGATATTCATATAAGTATATATGTATGAATGTATATTTTGTTTGATATTCTCTCTTAACCTCCAGGTAAGTAACAAGATTTACAGACTCTCCTTCGCCGCTGTTCCACTCTAACTACCGAGTCTTGCGGCTCCCAGCTTCAAAATGCTGACTTTGTAGATCAAACTAGATCAAACCGGCGCTCTCTCACTCACGCTCATCTCCCTCTCCACAGCTTCTCACGCCTAGGTTCATGCATTCATTCATTCATTTATCTATACCTACAAGACTGTAGTTAAAATCATTGCAAGAATTATGAAAGAGAGATTAGTTATACCGTGAGCCTCCATTCGAATGTGGAAGTAGATTATATATCTTCAGACAATTTAGGTAGCCTTTCGTGAGATAATACGGTGTATTTCACCTTTTCTGATTTGGTAAAATTAAAGAGTAGTTGGTAATATTTCTTCACAGAATTTTTTTAATTATCCAAGGGCAATTTTACTATCAGAGCCCTCAATATTTCAGCGCTTTCAACATATTTACAATCGTTATGTAATAGATCACTGGCCTTACATATTTTGTATTTGTGGCATGACCTATAATCTACTGTCGTCCTCGAATACCCTTTGAGCTGCCCCTGATTAGATTATACACTAATAATTAACAGACATCAACGCCAGCCTTATCAAATTATTAAAAATGAGAATCACATGAGGTAATGCATTCATTGTAATGTAATGTCAAAAGATGAATATTTTGCTGAACGCAGCGATCTGAAGGGTGTGACTGGGCAGTTGCGTGCTTGTGATTTTTTCCCTTATTTGTGTATCATCCATTTCTATATATGTCCAGTTGTATTCTCTTTTAATTTTACTACCACGAATTGTAATGGCATATAATCTAAAAATCAAGGTATAGTAAGTTATATCTGATATATTCAGTTTTTGAAGAAATGTTATCGAGTAGAACTTATGACAATTCTTACTATGAAATAAGTATTCTGTCTCACGAAAGATATTACCAAAGTGATAGTTACTTAAAGGGAACGTACTACACTTTAATCAAACAACTTATTTTTTCTAGGGCATTAGGGATAATCCTATGTAAGGATATAAAAGGACATTTCAAAGAAAAAACAAAAGGTATGCTAGTAGTGAACTCAGGAATTACGATGTATTTTTTTTTATTTAAGTTTAGCCTAAAATATTACGGCTATAATCTTACGTTTTCTATGGTAGCCATTGAGATGTCAAATAGATACCCGATAAATAAGAAAATATAAAGGATAAAACAGATACACAAATAATAATCAGCAAATAAGTCTTAATATATAAATTAGAAAATATCACTTATCTAAAAAAGTAATTAAGCTATTTTTCGTGTGTAGTACAAATAAAAGTACCATAGACTCTGATATAGTTGTTTACATTTGGAGGATGAGAAGAAGGCGAGCGAGGAGTTGACATCCATTTCCTCTTTTTACTTCTCTAATTTACTCAATGAAAAGGTGATGCTCGACCTATAAGGGACGCGATGGAGAGGGACTTGGCGAGCGACAGGTTCATGGAGCTCGACGCCGGCGATGATGATGCTTTGCTCATCCAGAGAATTGATTCCAATGAGATCATCTATTGTCCACCCAAGAGGAAGTACAAGGTGATTTAAATAGGCCTACGCTTATTTGCATAGTCCTGTTATTTTTTATTTTTTTGTTTGAATTGAAGGGGGGTTTTGCCTCGTGTTAATGGAGGTATTTTTGAGGTTGTTGATTTGAGTCTTGTTCTTAAGTATTGTTCGTGTTCTAGTGGTTATCTTATGGTATCGGTTACCTTGTTTCGTGGTATTGTAACTGTGATATTTATATTTTTATTATTTTATTTCTTTAGTTCTTGTTGTATTTATAC
>BOPN01006343.1:17500-25000 GCA_017312705.2 Penaeus japonicus
TTGCTGAGGCAAGTCTTATTTTTTTTTCTTCATTTTCCTTTCTTTTGTTATTTTTCTTCATCCTCATCATCAAACTACTTCCCTTCCTTCCCTTTCACTGCTCCTCCTTGTCCTCCTCTCCCTCTTCCTCATTCTCCCTCCCTCCCTCCTACCACTGCCCCTTGTCCCCCTTCATCCCTTCTCTTTCCTTCTTTCTGTTCCTTTCTTTTTCTGTTCCTCTCCCCTCATCTCTTTCCCTTCCACATCAGTTGTTCCATGTTATTTTTATTGTACTTGTAATTTTTTGTCAATAGTTTTCAAATATCACTTACTTTATCCCAATTAGATATGGCTATATGATTTTTAAATGTTGGAACAAGCTCTCATTGTAGTTGCTGATAATTCCAATTCTATCAGAGACACAATTCTTGAATTTATGGATATGTATATAAGGAATAAGAGAACAGGACATGAAAAAAAAATTACTGTGTTAACATAAATGGAAGACTAATATGTTAGACGGGTAAACTGAGAGAATGAGATGCAATTTCAGAAATTTATTTATAATTGTAATACAAGAATCCATCTCTCTTTTATTTTATTTTATTCTTATTTTTATTTTCTTCAAATGGTAAAAATAATGATGATGACCCTTGTGATATTGATAATAATAAGAATATTTAGAAAAAAATGAAAGGGTGATGGGAGTATTTACATTGTGGTTGTGTACTTTATTTCAGACATCTTTGCATGAAAAAGTTTTAAAAAATAAGTGTATCCCTTTCCCCACAGCAACTGGATGTATTAGCAGGCAAAGATGAGATCACAACCAGTCAAGGTTCTCCACTCTTCCAGCCACCCGAGGTTGCAGGTGGAGCTCGAGTGTTCTCTGGCTTTAAAGTGGACGTTTGGAGTGCCGGTTGTACTCTGTAAGTTTTTCATTTTGTATTATTAGATCAAAGTTTTGAAGTTGTTGATTTTTCTTCTTCATTACTTGCTTGTCATCAGTTTTTGCTTTTACTAAAAACTTTATTTAAGCAAAAGTCCAAGAAAAAAGAGAGGTTCTTTAGGAAATGTAAAATAATGCTACATATCAGTCTAAGCTTCTTCATCAGGCATGTTTTATAGGCCTCACCTTCTTTGGGGTTTGTTTTCCTGCACGTGTAGTTTGCTTTGGACTGTAATTAGTAGGGAAAAATTATCTTTTCATTTATACATCAAGGTATTGGAATCCTCTTCTCTGTTTTATCTTTCAACATCAAAATTCATTAACCCATTCCCAACGGGACCAATCCGGCTTAAAAAGACCAAAATTCCGGGACTCTTGAACGCATAAGCCTAACACGTCGGGATTCTCGGCCGCACTGGCCACGAGGGAGGAGCGGGAGGAGCTGGCTCCTCCCGCACACCGGGCTGGACATAATAACGCGTCCCCGGCGTGTGGCCCAAAAACCACTAGACGTGATATCTAGTCACCCGTCGTTAACGGGTTAAGTGTGAACAGCACTGACTGGTCTTGGCTCTCCAACCATCTCTCCTACTTGGTGACATAGAGTGTGAAAACTGAATACCACTATCACGATATAGCAACATACACTTAAGAACTACCCGAAGACAACAACCCATTGTATCCTCACGGCCAGAAGATGGTCCTAGAGATCGTTGAGTAAGGATATGTTATTGTATTTGCTGGCCTGTAAAATGGGTACCCCTTTATTCCCCCAAAGAAAAAGAAAAGACATAAACCTTTGTGTTATGTGTCAGTCTAGGTATCCTTTGCTTGACCCATTCATGCTGAGGCGATTCTGGCTCTGAATGGTCAGAATGCCGAGGTTTTTGAATGCATAAGTCTAACGCCTCAGGATTCTCGGGCGCACTAGCCGCGAGCTTGGGCTGTCCTCTCGCTCACTCAGAACGCCGGCCTTAACCAAATATCTCGTTGCCGGCGTCTGACCCAATAACCATGAAACGTGTCAGCACTTCATCCAGCGTGAATGGGTTAACTTGTAGTAGAATCTGTATTCACTAATTGTTGTCTAGCAGGTTCACTATCTCAATATTCCCAATATTTTGATGTTTGTGATATTAAAATCATGTGTTTCCTAAGAGTGAATGAAATGTTTAACCCATCCAATCTGAGTGAGTTGATGGACAATTGAGGAAGAAAGTTGTTGTCAGTTCTGGCTGCTCGCTGAACTTGCAAAATCACAGTAATCCAATTTTTGGCCATGCAATAATGGTGATAGCAGTTAATATAATCAAATGCTTATTAAGCAAGGGATACCTGTTTTATCAAATATTGATGGGAAAGGGATTGCACTATTCATTGTTCAGATGTGTAAAAGATGATGTGTAGTCCCTCCCCCTGCCCCCTCCCCTCCCCTCCCATCCCCTCCCCTCCCCTGCCCCCTCCCCTCCCCTGCCCCCTCCCTTCCCCTCCCCTCCCCCTCCCTTCCCCCTCCTTTCCCCGCCCTCTTCCGCTCTCGCGTGTGGTGCCGCGTGCGGTAGGGGGCCCACTTAACCCAGGGTACTTGGTGGTCGCGGGCGTGAAACCCGAGATCGGTGGCACTGCTCGTGTTACGTCTGGTGCCTGCCGTATGGGTATATATCGGCGCTAAATTGCTTTGTTTAGTAATAACGTACGGGTGTTTTATATGCATGTTTCTCGCAAGAATTATGGCTGTATTAATTGAGTTTTTTTCTTTTTTCTTTTTTTTTGGTGTGTGTGTGTGTGTGTGTGTGTGTTTGTGTGTGTGTGTGTGTATGTGTGTGTGTGTTTGTGCGCGTGTGTGTGATTTGTAGCTGTTATTCTGCCGCTTCTATCGAGATTGGATTCTCCATTTTATTTAGTCGTTTTATATTCATGTTTTAATGAATGGCATGCGGATATTTTACATTTTGTATTGTATTCATGACAAATTTCAGTCTCGCGTCCATTTCACTCTTTCAGATACTTTCAGAACTCCATAAGTTAATTAAATCCGTAAAGCTTCATATTTTCATTTCAAAATGCAACAATATAAATGTCTTGCGATATTAAAACATACTTAATTTAATTAAGTTTTCCTTAAAGGTTAACAGATTTACATATATTCTACAAATGTTAGACCTCAACTGCTACTATGATTATACTATGAGTGCTGGATACTTAATCGGCGTCTATTATAATGATAAATAGCCTGGAACTTTTTGTATTTATCTCCATGTAGCAGTTATTCCTAATGAACGATAGAAAAGACAAAACGAAATTGCGCCCAAAAAGATAGTACGACATAACGATAATAACGATACAACGACATAACGATATAACGACAAAAATGACATTAACGGTATAACGACAATAACGAAATAACGACAAAAATGACATTAACGCTATAACGACGATACAACGATATTAATTAAGACGATAGTTACGATATAGCAATTATAATGATACGAGATAATGATAATATAACAGACTACCATAATTCTAACGACAAAACAGTAACAGTCCCCAAGTAAATACTCTCTCCCGTGAAACCAGAACCAAAATTAGCTCGTTATATACATACATACATACATACATACATACATACATATATATATATATATATATATATATATATATATATATATATATATATGAATCACAAAAAACACAGTAACGTGCACATAACCGAATCAATAACACTGCCACTAAAAGAAAGGAAAAACTTGAAAAAATAATGAATGATTCATTATTTGGATTGCTTTCGCCTGAAGAGGAACTTTCATGAAAACGTTCGAAACGTCGCAAGTTTTTCCTTTCTTTTAGTGGCAGTGTTATTAAATATATATATATATATATATATATATATATATATATATATATATATATAATTTGTATCAGTCTAATCAGTGTGCAATATTTAATATGCTTAAAACTAATGAGACTCCAATGAGAACAGTCATGTCCTGACATAGCTGTTAACAGTTCGAAAGCTCGGCGTCCCAGCAAATGGAGATCTCACACACACCTTGAGATGATTACGCCCTTACTTACATCTGAGGAGGATGACCCATTAAACCATTTAAAGGTTCATCCAAAGTGTGCATTAGATTAGGAGCTCAGGCGTTTATAGCCGCGTCTCGAGTGTTAATTAGATGAGATAGTGAGTCACGGGTGGCTTCTACACTTACGTGCCCATAGCATGTCTAAGGGAAGGACTCTTACAAATTCAAAATATTAATAATGGAAATGACGGGTACTTTGCGAGGTATGTGTTCCGTGGAGTGTATTTCAGGTAGTGATGATATTATTAAGAGAAAAAATAAATGATTTAATGAAGAAAGAGATGAATAAATTTCCGACACTGAGGTACGGAAGAGTAATACTTTGCCTTGAATACCGCCGTGTGTGCAAGTGTAAATTTCTGTTTCCGAGAGCTGAGGTCAGGCTGGGTCAGACGCCGCTTGCATTACCAATCACGTGTGTGACCCCTGCCAAGCGCCACATGGCCCTTTAAGGATGCAATCTAGCCGCCTCTTGCACGGCCATATTCGCAACGAACCAGCAAGAGATACCCCGCGAGGTCATTTATATCTAGCACTAAGCCAAATAAGGTCACGTTATACAAACACCGTCTTCGTGAAATATCTGACTTGTGTGACCTCGCGCGGGCAAGATTCCTGCCGCGATAGCAAAGTACGTCACGTAAGCGAGGGCGAAGTAGAAGGAGGAGGTCCGGGGAGGTGACTTAAGATGATAAACCTGTTCTCTCTCCCCGAGAAGGTCAGGCAAGATGACATGATAATACCCAGCACAGGAAGGGGGGGTAGGGGGGTAGGAGGGGGATACCCACCGAGATCCTTTCATCACGGCAGGATACAGGATTAAGGATCGCATCGTGGCCTCTACAGGATAGTTAGATATACAGGTATGGCTTTGCACTTATACGCATAACTCCAAAATGATCGAAGACATACTGTATATATGAGCTCTTTTTTTTCTTTTTCTTTTTCTTCTCACTCTTTCTCGTTCGCCTCTTTCTTTCTTTCTTTCTCTTTCTCTCTCTCTCTCTCCCTCTCTCTCCTTCCCTCTCCCTCGCTCGCTCTCTCGCTCTCTCTCTCTCTCTCTCTCTCTCTCTCTCTCTCTCTCTCTCTCTCTCTCTCACTCTCTCTCTCTCTCTCTCTCTCTCTCTCTCTCTCTCTCTCTCTCTCTCTCTCTCTCTCTCTCTCTCTCTCTCTCTCTCTCTTTCTCTCTCTCTGCCTCTCTCTCTCTCTCTCTCTCTAATATTTTGGTAGAATGCCAGGTTCACAGCCAAATTCTGTAAGATTATAGAAATATAGATAAAGCCTCTTATAGACTTTATATCTGTATGGTAGAATGGAAAGCAGTCAAAATGCGTGTTTAAAAAGTACAAGTCAGTTAACCCATTCACAACGGGACATATTTTAGCCTCCTCCTACTTACGCTGGGAAGATAACAAGCACGTGACACTTCATTCTGGGGTGTTTTGCTGCTATTTGGGGCAGTGCTGAACCTCTCAGACATGTAAAAAGTTATTTTAGTCGAAAACATGTTACAGCAATGTAAGATACATCACGTAACAACTTCAATAAAATGTTACTTTATTGAACTTTGCCTATATTCTTCACTCCTATGTGATAATACCAATGGAAAGTGGAAGCACTCTTTTAACCCTAAGATGACGGTGCGTCACACCCGTGTGACACAGCTAAATGCCCAATGATGGGGCGACACACCAGTGTGATGTTCCAGATGCAATATTGCATAGGCCCGGCGTAGGGGGTGTCCACTTATCGTCGTGCCTGCCAGGAATGGGATAATGGGGTATCAAATATGATTTTTTTTACTTACCATTTTTTTTTTTTTTCCAAAACAAAGAGAACAGTATTGATAATCATACATGTTCATACAAGTATGTACATGTACTTTGTGACGTGAAGTGATATCATGGGTAATCGACAAATTAGATATAGTTTTGCATTTTATTTTATTTCTTGGCCAATCACATTTGATCGTACAATAGTTTTCAACTCAGATTTTTTTATTCAACCAATCAGAAGCAGAAATTACCATGAGGTCATCGATATCATGTTTTCTATCACTTTTTATGACATTCAAACACCTAAACTAAAGGAACAGAGTCTAAGAAATTATGAAAAATAACTGTATTTAAGAACAATCTGGCATTCTGTTGCTGAAATTTCAGCACATCACAACTGCCACGCCTGGAACTAGGCAAGAAAATGCACTACGTCTAAGGACATCACTTGGGTCTGTGGATATTTTCCAACCATGTGATAGGACGTCAGCCGGTGCGAATGGGTTAAGGGACCAAATAGATCGTTGTTACAAACCACTTACTGTAGTGAACAAGAATTTGTTTATTTAGGAAATTATTTTCTATTTGGAAAGAAAAGAAACATTTGATATATATTTGAGCAACATTATTGGAAACAAGTTGTTTTGGATATCTAAAAATTACATAACACTAGTAAAGTGTAAATGAGTAGTATGTTATTATTATTATTTTATATTATGATAAATTACCTTTTATCTTACCTGCGAAGATTTAAGTTATTTGGTTTAAGTTTAAGCTTTTACATGTTTATATAACTGAGCCCGAGAACTGAGTGTTCAGGATGCATGTTTGTGGTGTCTTATAAAAGGCATAGAATGAAAAGTTACAGAAAATATTTTTTGTTTGCCCTACAGCAAGTAAAGTATGTTACAGCCATTGATTTGGAAGTTGTTACAGTGATTTTTTACACTTTTTTCTTTTACTCCTCTTCTCTCCCCCTCCAGAGAAATATATTTTTACATTGTTCTGTCCTTAATCAGTATATTATTTTTGTAAAAAATATAAATAGATAAAAAATAACTAAAGATATAGATAATATAAACAAAAATTGAAAATTATATCCATTGCTGTGGTATTAAATTCTGTAATTTGTTATTCTTTGTCTTTGACAAGACTAGATTAGGTTACTATAGCAGAGTGCCCAGCTGTGAGTCGGCCCTGCTGGGCTTATTATTCTAGATCAACAAGCTCATATTTCCCTCCCCAAGATGTTTCTTTTATTTTATTTTGATAATTATGCATAACTTTAAAACATCAATATCATTTGCAATAAGTAAAGTGCTCCCTGACAAAGTAAGGAAAGGGACATGCATAAGCAAGTGAGATCTAAGGAAACCAATTTGATTTGTGTGATCATTGTTGTTTCACAGAATCAACCTCATGATAGAAGTTTGTAATAGAATCAAAAGGAGAACAATAATAGCAGTAGAGAGAGAGAGAGAGCTGAGTAGCAGTAGATTAGGGAGAGTGAGATTGGCAGGGCTGATTGGTTTGTCATTCCTCTGTGTTCCATTGTTTCACAACTGCCTTAAGTATGGTACCACTGCCACTCTTTCCAGGCATCTGTATTGATAAAAAAATAACAATAATGATGATATTGCTATCATCTCTGGATTTTAGTCAGAAATCCTGCCTCAAACAGCATGTGAGTTTACAACCAATGAGGCAAGTGTTT
>BOPN01006343.1:30000-32500 GCA_017312705.2 Penaeus japonicus
CCTCTCCCTCTCCCTCTCCCTCTCCCTCTCTCTCTCTCTCTCTCTCTCTCTCTCTCTCTCTCTCTCTCTCTCTCTCTCTCTCTCTTTCTCTCTCTCTCTCTCTCTCTCTCTCTCTCTCTCTCTCTCTCTCTCTCTCTGTTTCTCTCTCTCTCTCTCTCTCTTTCTCTCACTCTCTCTTTCTCTTTCTCTCTCTTTCTCCCCCCCCTCCCTCTTTCTCTTTCTCTCTTTTTAATGTACATTTGGCACAACACAGACAAATACTGGTTTGATAGTTGAACTGAACATAGTCTTGTAACTTAAGGCAAAAATGTATATTTCCAACATGTGGCAGATATGGCATGTTGATTCACTGCTGTATTTGGAAAACTACTTATTTTTAAAAACTGTAAGTACATTGTGAAAAAAAAAGATTGATAGCCTCCGCCAGCAATTGATTTCCAGTGATTGGGCAATAAGAATAAGTTTAGTGGATTTTTGTCTGTGGATATTCATTACACTGAAAATCACTTTTTAGTCTAGGGTGCTTTTCCACAAATTACAGCTGTGCCAATGCTTGCATCATAATCAAAGAACCTAATCAATGCATTTATTTTTGGCAGATTTTTTCTTTAATCAAAGGTTGTCATGGCCCACTGTAACCCTTTTTGTTCTGTCTTTTCCACAGTTCCATAAGCAGAGCATTTGCACTTGTGTTATGGTGGATTAAAAAATAATGCTGGTTGAATGGAGGAGACATTAGTGCTATGCTTCAAGACAGCCTTGGATAATAACATAAAAAAAATAAAAAATATAAAATGTAAAAAATAAAAAAAAATAAAAATAATGGGGGGAGAAGAAGACATGTGTCGATAAAACATATTTTGTTACACAAAAGAAGATTGATATTTCTTGTTCCAATGAACAGAAATAATAATTTCACTCTTGTTGTTTGTACTATGTGAATAAGAGATAATTTTCTAAGTCATGTTATACATGGTACTATAGATATAGACTATGGTGTATGTATGATCTTGTATTATCAATATTCTTTTTAAAGATATCCTCTTTTTTATATATATAACTTGGGGGGAGGGAGATTATCTCTGGATCCAACATCTTTATGTATATAAGCAGCATATGTTATTGGTTCTACCTAGTGCAGAATGTCAGTTTTTTTCCGCATAAATTTGCCAGTATTAGAAATGTTAGAGGAAGAAGAGGAGGAATTAGAATGGAGTTTGCCTTTAGTTGGTGTATGATTTTATAATGTTTTATTATTATCATATTTTTCATTCATAGCTCTAGAAATATTGCCATTTATCTGTATGTTTTACTTTTTTCAATGTTTGCTCTGGTCATCAATGAAGTAATCTGAGATCTTCATTTGTTAGTCGTATAATTGTGTGAGTGAGCTATTATTCCATTGTATTACACATGCATATAGTATACATACATTCACACGTATAAATACACACATGCACATGCACATGTACGTGCACACACACATATACAAACACATATATATGTATATAAATACTCTGTAACATTATAGCTTGTTTTGTATGTGTTTGAGAGTTGGCGAGAAAGAAAAATACTGAATTGATGTAGAGGATAAATTCCTCTTTTTTAAAGAACAGGAAAATAGGAGTTTATGACTTTTTCTTGAGCCAGGATGTGCAAAGATAAAGTTTTTGTTATTCCATTTTTTGTAGCTGTTGTTTCTAATTAGAAAAATGGAATAACAAATTTCTTAGTACAATATATAAAATATTTGCTTTTTGGAGCATTAGGAATGAGAGAAGAAATGTAATTTTGTGCTCACTGTAAATGTAAGGATGTTATCTGACAACATCTGTATGATGTTGATTTCAAGGGAAGTTTTAAATATGATGTTGTCCAATTTTATTTTGTAAGAAGGAAACAGGCATGTAAACAGGGATATCTCACTCTGACACCTATTTACCAGACTGATGTAGAGGAGAACTGCCTTTGATTACTTACAAGAGACCACACTGCACTTATGTACATGATTCTGTGAGCAGGCCCTATCATCACATTCACAATGGAGGATATGAACTTTTTTTTTCTATTGTAAGTAATAAGGACTTGGGGGCTAACCTTCTACATTTTTTAAGGGTGTGAAATAGCACTCATGTTTCATAGATGTGGGGAAGATGTTTAGAGAAAAAGAGTGAAAAATACAAAATAAAAAAAATATTAAGGCTGTATTCTCTATTGACACTGTTTAATACTTTTCTTTTCTCTTCTACTCATTTATCTTCATAAAATGTAAATCATAAACCAAATGTTGAGGCCTTAATAGATACAGGCATGAAATGATATATATACATTATGTATAAGAAATGCCCTGAAGAAAAAACTCTCGCATGCAGATGAGTTTCTCTCATCCCTGACAATAGGGCCTAATCAGGAATTATAAAGTCAGGATATTACCTTGTTACTCATAAAGAAGTGAATGGAGCCAAAGATGGTTGACACATAAAATATTAAGGTTGGTTCA
>BOPN01006343.1:37500-40000 GCA_017312705.2 Penaeus japonicus
CACATCTCCATAATTATCATTTTTTAAACGTTTTTATTAACTAATCTAATTAAAGTCTTTCTAATTTTTATACAAACGTCATCCTCGAATTCAACATCATTGAAATAAAGGATTGTGATTTCAGACATTTGTCATTTGCGGATAGTATTCAGGATGCTTGCACTTCTTGCATTTTCAATATTTGAAGGTTTTGATACAAGCATGGACTAACTTCGCGTGCTGATTGGACATTTGTTACTTGTTTGTTTGTATTTGGGAGAAGAGAGTCGTTTTCTGTAATTAGACACAGCATTGGATATAATTTCCGCTGGCTACGTTTATCAAACTTCCGAAACCAATGTGATTTTCTCATGTCAACCTCAAATATATATATATATATATATATATATATATATATATATATATATATATATGTGTGTGTGTGTGTGTGTGTGTGTGTGTGTGTGTGTGTGTGTGTGTGTGTGTGTGTGTGTGTGTGTGTGTGTGTGTGTATGTGTGTGTGTGTGTGTATGTAAATTATATATGTATATATATATGCATATCTACCTATAAATATATGTACGTATGTATGTATACGTAGCCCAATTACACCAATTACAAGGTAAAGTTTCTCACTAATTTATTATAATTCCCATTGGTCAATTACCGACCGATTACTACCAGCATAATTATGCATTCACATTAGAGACACGTGCATTTAGATGGATGTTAGGCACCACATATAAGTCACCTTTAGAGTAAATACATTAATTCAAATATGCAAAATAGTATAGACAAATCACTTTCAGTAAACAAATATAGAAAACTAATACAACAATAAACATATTAATCGCTAAATGTCTGACGAAAGTTAATGGCACTTTTATCTAATTAATGGAGAGTGGAACTGAATAGATAGGACTATGATACGCGGTGGAAGTTAACATTGAAGATTAATTCGGGATCACAGTGGTTCTTCACAAATCAAAATGAAAAATGTGTAAATGTTTTTCAATTCGTGAATAAAAAAATGAATATGAGAATATTAATTTGTTCTATTTCAGGACTGCTTCATATTTGGATTTTTTTTATGTTAATATTCATGATTTAGTAGTTGAACACTAATATCGAGCTGCATTACGGAAAGAAGGATAAACTTTATTCACCCTTCATTATCAGTAATAAGTTGAGCTCAAATAAAAGGAGCTGTATAATTATTTGAGTTTGGGAGTTTCGTTTTAGATTATGTCAATTAAATTTTCACCTATCGATAATTTTCTTTTTATTTACTATCCAATGCTTAGTTGAGAAAGAAATAGATAGTGAGGGAGATAGATAGATAAATAGATAGATAGATAGATAGATAGAGAGAGAGAGAGAGAGAGAGAGAGAGAGAGAGAGAGAGAGAGAGAGAGAGAGAGAGAGAGAGATATACATATGTATGTATGTATGTATATACTTACATATATGTAGGAGGGTAACAAAAAGGAATATACTATCACACTAATGTTGGTATGTTCTGTTTAACATATTTTTTTTAATCTTGCAGTTATATTTCAGAATTTTAATATTTCATTGAGATAGGGAGTTGTGGTGAATAACTTTCTACAAGGATCACTAAGATATAAAATATTGTAACGTTGAAACATTTTTTTTTTAAATTATTCATCTTTTCTCAAGACATTGTAATTATTTGTCAGATTCGAAAATGTCTCTCGCGGCGTAACTGTCTGTGAAAGAAAGGCTTTCCTTGCTGTTTATAATGTGTGTGTGTGTGTGTATATATATATATACATACATATATATTTATATATATATATATATATACATAGATAGAAAGATAGATAGATAGATGAATAGATGTACATATCAATGTTCTATTCATGCGGTTGTGATATTGAGTGAAAAGGCAAATCAATGCATAAGAAGAAAAAAGAAGTACGTAGGCATAGCAAACATTAAAAATTTATCTTGAACCCGATTTTTAATCTTAATATCCTTTGATATCCTGGACTGTAAACAAAAGACTTTAATAGTATTGAGAGCTACAGAAGTATTCCAAAAAGCGAGGGGAAGTTAATGTGCTCCATTTCCATATATGGAGTAAACGCCCAATTTGAACGGTCAGGAGCGGTGGTTCGGAGTTCTAAAGAACTACACCCCCTCCCCCCTCCACCACCAGACCACCTCGCACCCATTCCATAACGGTTGGCACTATTTTGTTCCTTTCCGTAGGAGAGAGTTGTTCTTGAGAGAGTTTTCTGCTATCAGCTCAGCAGCTTATCCTGAGGCTGATGAATGTTAAAAATGAATTGATAATTCAACATACATCAATAAGTAGACTTGTATTGACAATCTGAAAATAAACATATTTCTTCAGGATTTTGCTGAGATCAAAATGTAGACAGAAGTTCATTTTTAGTATTGGTGCTCTGTATAACATTCTCATTACTATATATATATATATATATATGTGTGTGTGTGTGTGTGTGAGTGCATCACACACACACACACACACACA
>BOPN01006343.1:55000-57500 GCA_017312705.2 Penaeus japonicus
CAGGAATATTGTGTAAATAACCGATAACACACGTACCCGGGGAAATTTACCAGCTGTTGTTTCATGCAAAGTCTTATATAAATCGTATAGAGCACTTTTTCATAGAAGTTACATCTATCTGCTTGTCAATGCATCTATCCGTCTATCTACTTATCATTCTAACTATATCAATCGTGATGACATAAAAGTTACTTCCATCTACCTATCTATCAGTATCTATCAGGGAGAAAGCGAGAAGGAATGCTTTTTCGTATACAGGTATCGGGCAGTAGGCTTTACTGACGACGCTGAAGGTGTTTTTCCTGGAATATAGGGTTTTATATGGCATGTTTCATTTGGATATGTAAACACACACAAACACGCACACACGCTCTCTCTCTCTCTCTCTCTCTCTCTCTCTCTCTCTCTCTCTCTCTCTCTCTCTCTCTCTCTCTCTCTCTCTCTCTCTTTCTCTTTCTCTCTTTCTCTCTCTCTCTCTCTCTCTCTCTCTCTCTCTTTATATATATATATATATATATATATATATATATATATATATATATATATATATACATATATACATACATATATATGTGTGTGTGTGTGTGTGTGTGTGTGTGTGTGTGTTTGTGTGTGTATGTATGTATGTATGTGTATATATACACATATATGTATGCTCGTGTGTGTGTCAATTTTCATTTCAACAATCATAACTAATAAACAATCTAATTCCCATCCCTGATGCTCAGGCATGCCCTTCTGCAGTATCTGAAACCAAGACACAGTCCCTAGACTCCCCTTCTTTCCACCTCAGTCCAGTATCTTGTTTGAACCAGTTGTATGCCACTGCCACAAGAGGTTCAGGCCTCACGATGGGTGGCACGAACTACTTGCCGTGGCATATTAGTTGTTAGGGGAGAGTGGATCACTGTTTCTCTTTTAAACTAGGAGTAATTACTATATCGGGTGACTGATTATGCTAATTGCAAGATTAATTACAAACAATGCCGTAATATTCACCAACATAGATTTAGTATGAAATCCCAAACATAGATGACAATTTAGTCTACTAATCAAATAATAAGTCTCACAAGATAGCAAAAACACAAAAAAAGACGAACACAAATATGGCCCTAGTGTTATAAGAAGGAAATGAAACAGTGAGCGAAAAGTCACAATACGTCGGATGATGGAACTACTTCGCCCTGAAATAAAACCCACTGGGGTGCTTCGTCCTGGGGATAGTCAAGGAAATCTATCCCCGCCAACGATCAAATACTTGTCCAGAACTCACTAAGTCCATTTCGTGTTTCTCTTCATCCCGTGTGAGCGCATTCACGGACTCACACACGTATTGATAAGCACTCGTCTGTGAAAATTCGTGAGAGAAGGGTTTAACGGATAGAGAATAAGATATATGAGATAGATAGAAAGATAGATAGATAGACAGATAGACAGATAGATAGATAGATAGATAGATAGATAGAGAGAGAGAGAGAGAGAGAGAATCAGAGAAATATTGATAAGTAGATATAATGATGTAGATAACAGAAAGGTAGACAGACAGATAAACAGACAGGTAGATAGATATACAGCTGAAAATAGATAGACAGAGGGGGTGGAGGTGACATTTGTTAATAAGAGCTTACATATCAAAAGGACAAAGCAACATGGGTTATCCTTACACGTGTAATAAATCCCTTTTCAGGTTCACATATTCTGCTATATAATTCAGAACACATCTTACATATATGTTATATATTCTTGATATCAAATTTTCGTACATGCTCACTTTCAGACATCCGTTCAGCTTGCTCAGGGATACTTGTTATTCATATGTGTATAGATAGATAGATAGAGAGAGAGAGTCGTGCATATATTGCACAAAGGTATAAGACTTGGTAGTTTCCACACGCTGCAATATTAGTTATGTTCATTTATTGCCCATTAATCGTGTCCGTATAAAGACAAGCTGATGCCCTGAGTCCCCTTGGCTATTCCATTGGTGCCCTTTCGTCTTCTATGCCAAATGACGTCGTGGGAAATATCATTCCTGATGGTTGATTGTATCTAATGACATAAAGTACAAATAATACAAACTCGCTTATTTAGATTGTGCTTTTAAGTGTTTTTTATGAATATGAAATTCTCCAAGTACGAGTACTCTGTGTTGTGCAACTAAGCACTTGTCTATATTGGTTAATGGTTGATAATTCTTAATTCAATTACCATATGCACATCTTTCCAGATATTCTTATAATGTTTAATCCCTTTATCTTATGATCTCTTAATTTCGTCATTAGGCAGCACTTTTTTGCTTTGAGTTTGTCTCTACACACTAAATGTTCACCTCACTTTTCATTGTTGCTACTCATGCATTATCCTCCACAGTATAATTGAAATGCCAACAAATGTTAGAATCTAGACAAACGTTATCAGATATCTCCTTTTTCTCGGCCTATGAGCTGTCAACAACGTGTCTAAATACTTTTCCTCTCCTTTGCTGTTTAAGGAATCGAGT
>BOPN01006343.1:75000-78422 GCA_017312705.2 Penaeus japonicus
CATAGAGAGGGATCTGAACCGGTGTGACGAGACCATTACAAACTACAATAGCGCCAGAAAAAAAAAAAAATCATTAAGAAAAGAAAAGAAGAAAAATCGCCATTTCCAAGAAGCGAATGAATAATAGCGAAGGACAGATTGTTGACAGATGAAGAAGAGATAAAATAGAGATGGAGAACGTACTTTGAGCACTTTATGAATGTAGAGAACGAGAAGATTGAGAGATTGGTAGAACTCAGAGGTAATAATAATTCGTGAATACTATAAACTATTGGGAAAAGCATGAAAATTGACGTGTACAAATACCCTGAAATCTTGCAACTAGATAATTTATTCTAAAGATGAAATTCGAGATAAGAACTGATAAAAATAGGTCTGCTGAAATTGTGCTACTCGAATTTCAACAAAGGGAGCCTAATTGCAGGTATCATTGCATGGGCGGCATACGTGGAAGGCTGTTGTGCAGATGTGAAGTGGACCGAAAAAGGACTTGCCAATAATGATCGGAAAACGAGGGAGGTAATGGCCATGAACTAATGTCTCCACATAAGAAGTAATGTTACAAGACGGGGAAATAGAAGAGGGTTAATCGGAGCTGATAAGAGCAAGTCCTTAATATCAGTACTTAAAGGCAAGTGGTGAATGGCTGCCTCGTCAGAGAGGGTGATTGCGCAAACAGGGAGTCACAAAGATTATATACAGATCCATTAGAAGTTAAGAGCTGCAATGAAAAACCTTCATATGGAGATATTGTGCAACAAACCACAGATGTTGCAGGGGAGGAATCCTGGGGATGATTGAGAAATAGATTGCAACAGAAGGAAGCAGAAAACTTGAATTTAGTTACTCCAGAAGAATATATCATAGACAATATTAAACAATTTGGAAATTATGCGGAGAAGCCACCGAAACAGTACAATACGTCTTAAGTGGTTATAGAAAGCTTGCCCAGAAGAAACATAGAAAAGGTCATGACAAGGCGCCCTGTGCCAAAAGGATGCGCTGGAACGTACCTTCTAGTGGTACGAACACAAGCCTAATGGTAGAAGTGAAGAAGTGAAGCTCACTTGGAAGAAAACCGACCTAATGCCGTTGTCCCAGCAGACAAAAAAAAGGCTTAAAAGTCAGGGAAGTAAAAAGCAGAACGCCATAAACATCTAGCTTTTTTAAGTTAAGCGTATCCACTATAACTGCAACGATCTCTGCAGTTTCCGGTAGTGCAAAAGCAATGGTTTCAAACAATGTAAAGCCTTGACGGAAGAAGCTGAAGCTGAAATACATGATAAACAGCTTTCGCCAAGCTTGGAACCGCACATATGTTGAGGAAAGTGCTGGTTCACTTAGCTGCGGGAAGGAGATAAGGCATAACATGAAATGCCATTCCTCAACATCAACGACGCTGGAGAGAATAGCACAATAATCATCATATATTTGATTATGATGATGATAATGATAATGATAATGATACTGGTGATATACAATAATACTAACAATAATAGCAATGACAATGATATTGATTAAAACATAAGAATGATAATAAGGATAATTGTAATTGTAATTGTTAATGGTTATGATGATAATGATATTGAAAACTGATAATGATATCAATGATATTATCAGTATGAATAATGACAGTAACAGGGATAACAATTTTGATAATATTGATAATAATAACGATTATGACAATGTTGCTGATGATAATGAAAATATGAATAATAATGATCATAATGAAAAGGATATTGATAAATGATAATGATGATAGTAATAGTAATAATAATGATAACAGTGATAATGATATCAACGATACTAAAACATGATAATGGCAATAATGATAATCATGATTATAAAGATTAGGATATTGATGATGATGATTATAATTATCATAATGATTATGATAAGAGTAATAATGATGATAAAGATAGATATGATAATATTAATGACGATGATAATGATAATAATAATAGTGGTTATAGTGAACATGATGATAATAATAATAATAATGATAATGATAATTACAATGGTACTGAAAAACATATAATGATAATTAGTACCGATAACACCATCGCCCACAAAGATAGAACAATGATAATCATGATAACGGTGATACAGTAATGATTGTGATAATGATAATGTTAAGAATAATAAGATAATGGAATTACGAAGAAAATAATAGTAATCAACAATGACCGTCAAGAATAATGGAAATAATGGAAATAATAAGAGTGAGATATGTGCACGTGTTCTACAGTTGAAATACTCTCTCTCCGGCTTCTCTGTCCATCCTGGTCTGGTGAGCCGCATTGTGTTTTCCAAGCTCCTCTGCTACATGGGTGATTTGTCGTGTGACGTAAACACTCTATGTGAAGGAATCGGGGATAATCCTTGACTGAAATATCGTAAATGTATGTTGCATATTATAGAACATATGATACGTTCCAATATGTCGATTCTCGTCCCGTTGAAGGACTCAACCGTGTAAACAACATTTATGTCCTCACTATCCACCAAGACAACCCGCCCACACTCACCACCATGAACGTGCAACCGGAATTATTGCTCGTCTTTGTATAAACATGATATTAACATTGAAAATCCGTGCGCGGTGTAATGGAATGCAGGAAATTTGATCTTATTCACCTACCTTCTCTAGCCGTCTTCAGTCATCGTCTAGAGTTATATTATAGTGTAGTCTAGAGTCATAGAGACTTATTCTTATCCTAACTATTTATAGTTTATAATATATTATATATTATAGTTTATAATATAATATATTTATAATATTTTTATAACATATTTATAGTTATATGTTTATTCTAACTATTTATATTCCTTATTATAACTATTTATAGCGTTGGTCTTATTGTAAGAGATGTAGCCGGCGAAGAGAGCTACTCCCTCTACGTTATAATCAGCCACAGAAAGGAGGCTTCGATCGCGAAACAAGGTTAGTTAAGTAATCCAGTGTAGTTTATAATCATCTGTCTATTTCCCTATAAACTATGCTTAACTATCCATGGCAATAATCGCCTCTAATTGAATGACAGCAAGGGGCTTTGTGCGAGTGAAGTGATGTTAAGTCATTATACTTGATAATGTCAGTCTGTGTAGGTTCATAATGACATGAGTCGCTGAATAACATAGTGAAAAGGGTCATGATCACAGACTGTGGTTTGCTGATTCAAAATGAATATAATAATGATAATTATTATGATAAGGATAGTGCATGTAGATATAATCATATGTATGTACTTATGTGTGTGTGTGTGTGTGTGTGTGTATATATATATATATATATATATATATATATATATATATATATATATATATATATATACTTGTGTGTGTGTGTGTGTGTGTGTGTGTATACTTATACATATATATATATGTGTTTATATATATGTATATATATATATATATATATA
>BOPN01006344.1:0-2500 GCA_017312705.2 Penaeus japonicus
AACAAAAAAAAAAATAATAATAATAAAAATAAAAGAACAGAAGAAGAAGGAGAAAAGAAAAGGGATTCCCCTCCCCCGAGAAAAAAAAAGTTAGATATTTTTTTTCTCTTTGAAAGAAAGTTGGAGGAATTATATTCCCGTTTTCTTTTGACTTGATGTTGGTTGAAGGGACAACTTTTTCTTTTTTCCCTTTTTTTTATTTTTTTTTAACTTTTTTTTCTGAGTTACTTTTACTCCTATTCGTTTTGGAAGAATGAGTAAATGGAGGAAGAAGAAGTAGCAGTAGGAACAAAGAGGTTGGGGAAGAGGAGGAGGAGATAAAAAGTGACAATAATGATAATGCTTATGATGATAATGGAAATAGTAACGAAAATGATATTATAACAATTATATTTTTTCCCCTTATTCTCGCTTGTATTATTATTATCTTTATTATCATCATTATCATAATCATTAATAATATCGTTCTTTTTGCAAGCAATTGAACTCTTCTTTGTCATCATTAATGATACTATTCTTATCATCATTCGTATCAAAATATTAGCATTATTATTTTTGTTCTTATTGCTAATTCTATCCTTATCATTATCATCAAAATCATTATAATTATTGTTATCATTATTATCAATATTACCATCATTATCATTATTGTTATCATTATAATCAACATGGTTATCAATATTTGTATTATTATTATCATTATGATCACTACCATTATTACCATTATTATCATTATTATCAATATCATCATTAATTTTATCATCACTTCTATTACTAACGTGATTACTTTGATTAAGAGCGATAAATCTCGCGCATAATCAGCATCAGGCTCTGTCCTTTTTTGGCATTTTAACGGTTTTCCTCATCATCGTTTGCTTCTCCTTCTGATCAATATCCCGCTCTCTCTCTCCCCTCTTCCTCTCCCCTCTCCTCCTCCTCCTTCTATTCATCCTTTTTTTTTCTCATATTTTTAACCTTTTCCTCCTCCCCTTCATCTGTTTTTTTTATATTCCTCCTTCATCGTCTGATTATCATTTCACTTTCTTTTACCTTCCTTCCCCCTTTAACCATCTTCTTCAATTCCTTCTTCTCCTTCTTTTGAGACGTATTTTCCCCGAATTTTTAAAACGGGTCTGAGTCTGAGATGAACTGAGATCACACGAATGTAAAACGGAGAAGTTTCGGCACTACCCCCCCCCCCCTATCCCCCTATCCCCCCTCCCACTCCCCCAACCCGTCGACCCTTCTTCCTTTGCTATTCCTCTCCTTCCATATACTTCTTACTCTTATTTCCATTTATTTTCGCTCCTTCCTTCTCTCTCTTAATTCACTATCACTCCTGTATTTATGTCCTTAATATGTCCCATTTCTTCTGCTCTACCTCCACCTGTATTCCTATCTTTGTTATCTCCCTCTTCCTCTTCTTCCCATCTTGCTCCTCTGTTCAAATAGTTCACTCGATAGATAATTTTTCATAGGAGTATTTCCATCACTTTTCTTCCTTTTAAGGCATTCTGTAATTAACTTGTAATTAATATTATTAAGACATATATCATAGTTCTATCATTTATCTGTCCAGGCGATTAATAATCACATTTTCCAGACCATTGATTAATATTCTTCAGGATCAAATTGCAGGACCGGTCTATTAGAAACGCTTATCGTAATTACCATAATGCATCCCAGGAGATTCCCGTTTAATGAATCATTAACCTAACGCTCCGGAACCTTGGCTGCTTATTGGTGGAAACAATTTATTTTCAATTAAGATATATCAATATGAAAGTACATGTATGATAATCATTACATGGTAACCCCCTCTCCCCCTATTCCTTTCGTTCAATTTGATTTTATTCCATAATATCATCTGGTTAATTCAGGATAAGTCAGTTTGTGATTGCAGTTTGCAAGCATACTGTCATCAGTGCAAGAATTTTGCAAAGCATCTTCTTTTCACTGAGAATCAAGGAAATTGCGCTTCAAACTTCTGATAGTGATTCTAAAGTTTTTTTTTTCTCCCTATTTTTTCGTTCGTTTGATTTTTTTTTCTCTCTTTCTTCTCTGAGTGGGGTTTTATCCCAGTGTCGTCCAGGACCACACTAATTGAGGTTGTGAATTCGGTTTATTCAAGGATTTTTTCTTCTTGATCTTCTGACCTTTTTTTCATTGTATTTTTGATAGCTGAGAGGACGTGTGTGTATGTGTGTGTGTCTGTGTTTCTTCGATTCTGTGTCTGTATATATATGTATATATATATATAGAATTCCATTGCAGTACTGTCTTGCGCCCTCTCTTTTTCTCTGCCGTCCCCTCGTGTTATTTAATCCCCCTTTCTGTTGCTTCCTCTGTCCATTTGTCGTCCTTTCTCCGATATGTATGACCTGCTCCCTGCCACTCCTTCTTCTTAATGTCCTTAAGTGCATCTCCTTTGCTCTGTTCACTTTTCCTTTAGCTAACTCCTAGTATGACCCTCTCTTCATTTCTCTCTGAACGTTCAACT
>BOPN01006344.1:12500-15000 GCA_017312705.2 Penaeus japonicus
TACGTATACTTTATTTTTGCTTCTCCTTTGAATTATATATTCTTTTCTCAGCGAATCTCAACACGAACGTATTTTTGATTAATCGAATATATCATGGACGAAAAGAAATGACATAAGAAGAGTGATTTTACACGGAAAATATGGCTTCTGTTTTATCAACCGCTGACTAATGGCATCAATTTAGCCTGTCAAATATATATTTATAACACGAATATAAATTAACTCGTAATTAAAGGGTTATTGGAGAAATGGTTAATTTTAAAGGCAATTTTTTTTTTTTTAAGTAGTTTTGAATGTTTAATTACAAATCTTTCCAATTGGCTTCAGGTGAATAATGCAAAAAAGGTAAATAGATTTTAAAAAACGTATTTTGTACAGTAGTGTCCTCTCTCAGATAATCTATCTTTCACAGCTAGTTCTTTCAATAATCATAATAGATTTTCAACTACAGGACTCCATTTTCCATAGTCTTCCCTCTCCTTCTACTTCCCATAGTCCCCCCCCCCCTCCACCCCATCCTAAACCCACCATGTTAAATCCTCTTTCTCTCTTGCTCGAGATTATGTTCCAAGTCCACCTATATCTTACAGTATTCACCATCCATCAAATAATTACTCCCAGGGCTCCACATTTCATACAGTTACCTCTCTCCACAAATACTCAAATTTAGGACAGTCTACCCTCTTTCTCTTCGGCCCCCCCCTCCCTACTCCCATCCCCCTACCACCGCCACCGACGTCTGTCAAGCGGAGGGTCGTCTGCTAGGAGGAGCTTCCCTTGACGGCGCTCACCATCCCCCTCCTAACTCCACTCCTTGACTTAGTTACCTCCTGACAACAGCGAAGAATTGTGGATTTTGGGATAGATTTGATGATTATTTAGAGGAATTTCTTTGAGTTTGTTGTTTATTTGTCTTAATCCGTCGATGTAGTGCAGTGAAGGTCCCCCTCGCGAGAGCTTTATGTCCCCCTCCTTTTCACATCACTGTTTTGACTTCGTGACGCTCGTGTTTTAGCCCGATTTTGGTTTCTATTAACTATATTGAAGGGGGTTGAGGAGGTCTTTAAGGGGTGGAGGATCAGAAGAGGAAATATTGAGCAAAAACTCGAGATTCAGACAAGAAAAGATTGAAAGATTAGCGTCCAGCTTCGCCTGGGCCCCGTACGTAGGGGAGCCTCCTTCTCTAGGGAGCCAACCATGAGTGACCATGATGTGGATGATATCGCCTTCCTCACAGGTATTAAGAGTTTTTTTTTCACCCGTGTTTTTTAAAGGTCCTTTAAGTTTATTTGATTTTTTTTTTTTTTTTTTTTTTTTTCAAATGGTTCCTTGGTCATGTCTTCAGAGATCATTTTCTCATCTTCCTTCTTGCAGGTACCATACTGTTAAGTTCCTTGCACAATATTCCAAGCAGTATGTCTGTCCATGCCAAATTGTTTCCAGGGTAAATGTTTAGGGGACACCAGCATGACTGCCACTGGCCTCGTACCATTTTGCAAGGCCTCCACACCTGTCGGCAAAGGACAGCGTATTTCCAGCACATACGTTCTGGCAGGATAGAGCTTGTCGAGCCCACTAGTGATTTTTCATCGAATGTGGAAGCAGACCGAGCTCTTGCCTTGCCAGAATATACACATTGTATGTTGTTGCTATTCACTGGCATGCACGTCAAGGAGGCTGAGGTATTTCTTCAACGCAGCACCTCTGTTGGGTCGGATTTCAGATTTTAGAAATTACATCACAGATTACATCCACTTTCAGGTTGATTCGGATAGAACACGTGCATTATAATCACAAGAGAAAATCCCGTTCCGAGACCACTATTGGTGTCTCCTAAACATTTACCTTTTCTGTTAACCATTTTGCAGTAGAGATACCTGTGTTAACATCTGTGCAGTGTAAAGATATTTTAAGATTAATATTCTTCACAATTTTCAAATTTCATTCTTTGCGATTCTTACTTTAGAGTCTGGCAAATGAATTACGTCAGTTGATCTTTAACATTACATTCCTCTTTGTAGCGTCTTTCCATATATGCTTTTAATTTTCATGCTTTCCTCGATCATGTTTCTTGATAATGCATCCCTTACAGATATTAGAAGAGCTTTTCAAAATCGAGTTTTATTCAGGTTCGGGTAGAGTATGTACGAGTTATTGACATATGTTGCCAGTTATTATGTTATGATGCTGGTTATTGTGATAAGATTATCTTACATATATTGAATTTTTTTGGCAGTATTTATATTCATTAGAGCTTTTGAAATACGAGAGATATTGATATTTAATACTTACTGTGTTATGTTATATTAAAAAATATATAATTAAAAGTTATTATCTCACTAAAGAATTAGTTAGTGGTTTTCCTATTCATTGTAGCTTGCAAAATACTAACATGTTATGTTACAGGATATTGGTTATTCTCATGTATTATTAGGTTTGGATCATCTTATGTTCTCCTTTGGAGAATTTTCCTAGTATGATGGTCTGTACTAAGGTACAA
>BOPN01006344.1:22500-30000 GCA_017312705.2 Penaeus japonicus
GCACCTGCACCTACTAGTGATAGAACAAAAAGTAATTTACTCACTAAAGCTTCTCCATTTACGCTCTCATTTCTCGCAAGTACTTTGGATTCCTGTTCTTCCATCTTTTTTTCTTCTTCTTTTTTTTTTTTTTCATTTTTTTGACAGATAGATATATCTATAGCTATAGATATATAATTATAGTCTTTGGGTGTTGAATGCTATTAGATTATTCCTCAGAAAAGGGTTATTATTCAGTCTCCATCACAAGCAGACTTTGTAAATGATTGTAAATCTTTAGAAAATTGCTACTCTTCTTTGAAATTTAAAATGAAATTAATTACTCTTCATAATTTGGAGCTCTTGTTATGAAGAACTAAAGCTTTATGTCATCCTAAATAGCATTAGGTTATATTCTAACCAGCTGTTATTCCCAAGAGACAAATTCAGATGGTAGAATATCACTTGGAAACAACTCCATTAATTAGCGTAATTAAATGCAGCCTCCTTTAGTAGACCTGGAGTGCAACACACCGTAAAACATTTCAAACAAAATCGAGGTAAAGTGTGATGTAGCTAATCAAAGTCCATCTTTCCAGGATCGCCCAATGAAAGCGGCTTCATGGTTAACAAACGTGCTATGTACGAGCCCGGGGCTGTGATGGTGTGCTCCCAGAAAAGGGCTTGCTGCGTCGTCACCCTCGGGTTCGTTGCCATCATCGCCGTTGCTCTCATTGTAGCCTTCACCAAGCCAGGTACAAATGGGATGTTTTGAGGTTCGGTGTTTTGGTGATTTGTTTTCAGGATGTTTGTCTTCAGAAATTGTTGTAATTTTTTCGTGTTTTGGGAGTTCGAGTTTAATGGTTGATTGTTAGGTCTGTGGAAATCAGTTGAATTGAAATATATACATATAGTAAAATATTTCCTTTCCTTTCAACTTAGGTCATTTTTTATATACAAGTCCTTCCTCAGCCATTGTAAACAGTATAACCAAACTCTGATTTCACGTGATCCAGGATGCCCTGAGGCCACCTACACGGGCGAGCCACTGCCAGGTCAGAGCATTAGGCCTACAAGCTCTCCTCCAACGACCCCCCCTACTGCCACCAACGGAGAGCTGTTCCCTTGGACGAGCGTTAGATTGCCAACGCATGTTAGACCCTTACATTACGACCTTAGTCTCCATCCTAACTTAACCACTAGATATGTCAAAGGTAAGATTCAGATTAATTGTGCTGTTTGATTGAGGCAGTTTATGATACGGCACTGTCCTGCCTTATGTATATTTGATGATTGAAGTTTCTTTATCTATGTAAAATGGGTGATTTTTGTTTCATGTGTTATGTAAGTTAGGTGATTTCCTTTGATAGATTGTAGGTTGATCTTGTATTTAAGGACTTTGATATCATCTCATCAATTGTTTCTATATTAGGAGAATTAACTATCAAGTTAACTGCAATAGAAGAGACACAGCAGATAGTCATTCATGGCCACGAACTGAATGTAACTTCATATCTGCTCCGCAACAAATATGAAAAGCCGATCTTTATCAGCAAATTTCTCGAGTACCCCGCGCACCAACAGGTAAGATATATATGTTTAGCCTGATTATGAATTTAGAGACTTTGTAATGTTATATATGGAAAGTGACAAAGTACACATTGAATTTTTTATGAAACTGAATCAAGTCTAGACTAAATTTGTGCCATGATTTACTTCCCCCTTTCTAGTTTATGTATTTCTGAATTTTATTAAAAGAGATCCAAATTATGGTGAGTAACCTATCATCTCCTTCATGCAGATTTATCTCCAGCTGGAAGAGATTTTACGAAGAGGGAGTAACTACACACTAAGATTAAGTTATGAGTTCAACTTGAAAGAGGGACTTGAGGGCTTCTACCTATCTTCCTACAAAAGAGCTGATGGAGAGAAGAGGTAAGTTTCAATAGGCAGATGTAAAGCAGCGTCACTTTTTGGAAAATATTTATAGCACTGGTGGTTATGTGGTATGGGAGAGTGAGAATTGTATTGATTTTGTGCAGCTAGTAATTAGCTGGTGAAAAGATTAATAACGATTTTTTTGTTGATATCAATAATAAGTATAATGATTGGGACCTTGAAATATTTGAGTTCAAAGTTTTTTTGTTTTTTTTACCTACAAAAGGAGAGATATTAGGTCACATACATTGTTAAGATAAATAAATGTGAACAGAACTGAAATAGGTCTCTGAATTTTTCTGTCCATGAGTATCAAAATCCTGAAGGTCACCAAGTTTCAACATATAGTCAAATAATTTCCTCCTACTCTCCAGGTATATTGCTACCACCCACTTTGAACCCACTGCCGCACGGCGAGCTTTTCCCTGCTTTGATGAACCGCAGCTGAAAGCCAAGTTCCACCTGAGTATCTACCGAGAGCCACACCAGTTCACCCTCTTCAATATGCCACTGCAAACATCGGTCAAGGCAGAGGATTCGGACTTGGTTAGTCTTTGCTTTCTGATTAACCAATTACTTCCATGAGTTTCTTTGCATGATATGTATGTAATCTAAACATCTAAATTATATGACGTTCTAATTACATGTACTATATCTACTTTATTGTACTTAGAATTACCACTTTGAAACATGTTAAACCATTAGGAGTGGATGGCATAATTTGCTGCAAAGGCAGAGTCGGCAGATGGCACCGTGCCAGACAATGTAAACCAGCCATCCTACTGCACAAATATTTATTTAAAACCGTAACCAATGGGTTAATATATTTACACTATTACAAACATTCCAGATCCGAGACCAGTTCCAAGAGAGTGTCGAAATGAGTACGTACTTGGTAGCCTTTGTAGTGTGTGATTACGACCACGTGACCAACATAACGAGCAGCAATGTCAGTGTCTCTGTCTATGCCCCTCCCATGATGATAAGCCAAGCCAACTATGCTCTGCGAATGGCCACGCAGATCCTCAATTTCTACGAGACCTTCTTTGGGGTTCAGTATCCTCTTCCCAAGCAAGGTAGCTTTCGGGTTTGTGGTACATAGAATGTGCAGGGTTTATATTCCCTCTTCTTAGTTGACATAGGATTTTATATTTCTTATCAAGGTTAAAGCATATTGGAGAAATTTAAGATAGTTACATCTATATGAAATTAGAATAAATTCAGATACATTCAGTATAGGTAGATTTAAATAGAATTTTTCTTTAACAAATTGTTTATAAAGATATATGTATTATGAATATAGACATATATGCACACACACACACACACACACACACACACACACACACACACACACACACACACACACACACACACACACACACACACACACACACACACAATCATACATACCTACAATATATATATATATATATATATATATATATATATATATATATATATATATATATATATATATGATAGATATGTATAATTGATAACAATGAGGGATATGTTAAATGAAAATTAATAATGATATGCAAATTATATCTACAATATAAAAGAATTTGAAAACAAGTCACTGAACTTGCAGACCTGATTGCAATTCCCGACTTTGGAGCTGGTGCCATGGAGAACTGGGGGCTGATCACTTACCGCGAAACTGCGCTCATGTTTGACCCCAACCACACATCGTCACGTGCTCAGCAGAGAGTTACTGTCGTCATTGCCCACGAGCTCGCACACCAATGGTTTGGTAATCTGGTAACAATGGCATGGTACGTATCTTAAATACAAATATAAGGTTTAATGCTAAAGGATATGATATTCTGTAAAAGGGTTTTGGTATATGTTTTTTTTATGGAGCAGTGATTTCTTTTTCTTGTTTTTCTTTCTCACTTTCATTTTTACTTCGCAAGGGTTGTTTATTTTCCAGTTGAAATGTACCTGTTTGATGATGTGGATTATGATACTAACAATAATGTTAATAAATGATTGTGATATTTGTAATGATTATGATGAAGCTTAAGATAGTAATGATAGTTGATGATAATAGCTGTAGATATAATGATAATGCTGCTAATTACATAATTGACTTAGGACTGTACAGCCTAGGCGGGTGGCTGACTGCTTTTGCGAGGATGCAGAGATATTTAGGCCATTCCCTCTTCCACAAATCCAAAATGCCTTATGTGATAGGACAGCCTTTTCGAGACTAAATACTTGAGAAAAAAAAAAAAAAAAAACAGCAAGAAATCAGCTTTTAAAAATGCTTCTCTATACCCCCTATCATGGAAGGACACAACACATCTTGATTTACTTCTTGCTCGCCCTTAACTCGCAGTATTTCTCTCTAGGTGGAGTGACCTGTGGCTCAACGAGGGCTTCGCAAGCTTCATGGAGAACTTGGGGACGGGAGTGGCTGAGCCGGGATGGGCCATGCAAGAGCAGTTCATTGTGGAGAAGGTGCAGCCAGCTCTGTCCCTGGATGCGCTCCTGGCCTCCCACCCAATATCCACTCCTGTGACTGACCCCGCACAGATCGAGTCCATATTTGATACGATTTCCTATAAAAAGGTGGGTTTTGCCTTTTGGTTGTTAATGCTAGTATTATGGTAATTACTATTTAGTTCTTATCATTTCTTTTATTATCAGGATGACTACTGTTATTATCATAATCATGATCATGATGATCATCATTGTTGATATAAGTATTGCTAATATTGTTATCATCATTATCAAATATAATTGGGATGAGTATGTAACATCAGATACATTGATTGCATCTCTTGCGTTGTGAAGTAATTAACCCTATGACGACGGTTGCGTCACACCCGTGTGACACAGCCAAACTCCCGATGCCGGGGCGTCATGCCAGTGTGACGATTTCAATGCAATATTGCAATCGCCCGGCATAGGGGTCTTCGCGTAGCGAGTGCCCCGTCGGGAAAGGGTTAATTTTCATATATAATATTTTTACATTCTCTCAGGGAGCATCCATGATTGGTATGCTGGAGTCCTTCATTGGGCAGGACATGTTGAAGGCAGGGCTAAGGCTCTATCTCGAGGTCCACAAATACGGCAATGCGGCAACAGACGACTTGTGGGAAGCCCTGACCAAGGTGCTCAAGAAGTCGGGCCACATTCTCGACATTAAGGTAGGCTATCGCTCTTGTATTTTTGGTCTTTATATGTAAGGTTAAATGGAAAAAAAGCACAAGGGGACACTGAGCTAATCTATAAAGAACTTATTTTATGTCAGGAAAAGCCACAATTAATCAGATTTGATCCATATATTGTTGTTGATACAACTCCATAACTGTGCTGGAAAGAAAGAAATAGTTTTTGTATTGGACATGTGTCATTTAATTTGTGGTGAGTTTGACTGATGTTTTTCTGATAGCTTTTCTAAAACCATAATGATTGATAGTATTTAAAGCTACATTTTGTTTCTATGAAAAATACCATATGTGGGTTTATAGTTGAATAGATATTTGCAAATTGAACATCATTTTATTGGAATATGACGTGCTGTATGACAAACACTCTAACATGTTGAAATACAAGACTCTATAAGCAGAGTAAGAGTAAACCTGGTTTCAATAAACTTATTTTCTGTATGGATTGTCGTTCTGCCCTATAACATGGTACCTTTTGGAATTGGCTTTAAATCCTTCTCTAGGTTTATTGATTTATTTTAAACTTCCTTTTTCTGAAGTATAGAGATTGTTTCTGTTATATTACTGTAGATGTATTTAACTTGTAGTGACTATATTTAAAATTATTATTATTGTCATGAATATATCTGCTATTATTTTGATAATTCTTTCAGTTATTCCTATTATTGTTATTATTATTATTATTATTATTATTATTATTAATACTTTTACAAGTACTTTTAGCATGACAATTGTTAACATCAATCTTGCAGGGAATCATGGACACGTGGACTCTTCAAGCTGGCTTCCCTCTCATTAGCGTTAGTATGGAGGACGGCCTTGTTACAGCCAGCCAAGCGCGATTTTTGGTTTGCGAGGAGAATGTCACCGACCCCAATGAACCCTTCAACTCCACCCTAGGATACAAATGGCACGTTCCCTTGACTTACGTGACAAGCGCTAACCCTCAGAACCAGACGATGCATTGGATGAACTTGACAGACGGTGAGTGTTACTGGATATACCGGTTTTTGTTATTTATTATCAAAGATATTATTTTTCTTAGATAGGTAAGATATGAGAGGAACCTCTCAATATCTTTACATTGTGTTCATCTGAAATTAACTCTTGCTTTGAGATGAACTGAATTTGGTAAAAGGCTCAATGAATGGTTTTGATAATAATGCAACTCATTTAAAAAAAATATTTACCCTTAGTTTTTTTATTAACCTATTACCCTAATGCTGCTCCCATCATGAAGATAACAAGTGCACACAGCCTCCACGGGCGAGTTTTCTCCTGGTGCAATACCGCGTAATGCCTCTCAGAGCGCTTTTCACCCACCCGATTTCAGAAGATGCTGAGAGGCATTTTTTGTATTTATTTGCATTTTTTTGATATGTCAAGAACAATGTGTGTATACATATGCAACTGCAATATGTATATACATATGTAACATTGTAAAACATTTTTAGAGGGAGCGATCATAATGTAAAAGGACATCATCTGACTGAAGCAAAATATTCACCTGACATGATAGCACGTTATCATGTTAAATTGATATTTTAAAATTATGATCATCTTAGCACATCAGAAATCTCTTTCACTTTATTTACCTATTTATTCAAGGTGTCTACATCCTTTCTATAGAATGAATAATTCCAAAATTCATGAAATCCTCCCTTTGCTTCCTCTTCTCCCCGGCAGTGGAATTCGAAGTGGGCAAGGAGGTTAAGTGGATCAAGTTCAACGTAGGGCAGCGAGGCTTCTACAGGGTCACCTACGACGAGGGGGGCTGGGACGCCCTCATCCACGTGTTGCAGACGGAGCCCCAGACGCTCTCCCCGGCCGACAGGGCTTCACTCCTCGACGATGCCTTCACGCTGGTCAAGTACGTATTCATTCTCTCCCTCTCACCCTCCCTCTTCCCTGTCCCACCTTGAGATACCCTAGTGTATCTGAGTGGTTTTGCGGTGATAGTGACGACTTTTCATTTTTGTCTTAATCCTTTTTTTTTTCTTCTTCTTCTTTTGAGTAGAGGTGGTGGATGATATTTGTAAGGTTTTGATTTAGAGTTAGAGAAGTTGTAGATGGATACTGTAGTGTTTTAGATTTAGTTTAGAGAAGGATAAATGAACCATGTGTATATATAATAGATTTTTATTTTATTTTTCTTAATATATTATAGTAAGGTAGTAAGAATTGCAATTAGACATTTATGAAACCTTATTAACTAACTAGAGAGATGAAGGATTAATTTCAACTCATCTCGTGTCTGCTGTATGAGTTTTATTATAGATATATGTTTAATAGTTTTAAATAGATTATAAAATTTTCAGATTGAATAGAAAGTAGGAGATTAATTTTTGATATTTGTACATTACTTACGTTTATATTTCTCCCTTTCTTTCTCATGATTAAGAAC
>BOPN01006344.1:40000-55000 GCA_017312705.2 Penaeus japonicus
ATTCATCAAGATCTTCCTTTCCCATTTTTATTCATCTACTCCCATCCATATTTTATCAATAGATACGGCACAGAGGAAGACTGGAGGCACTGCTGGCAGGTTTACAATACCTCCTCCATCCCGAGTGAGAAGAGTCTTATGCTGAAGGCCATGGCGCAGACTCGCGACCCCTGGCTCATGCAGCAGTAAGTGCGGCCAATTTTGTTTCTGCAATTTTTATTAGATTTTTTTTGTTTGTTTTTATATATATTTATGTATATATATATATATATATATATATATATATATATATATATATATATATATATATATATTTATATTTATATTTATATTTATATTTATATTTATAAGGCTTCTAAGTTAATGAGACAATGAAATTAAAGAAGCCACACACCTGGGATTTAACAAGAGCCAAAATTTGTCCCTAATAATCAGGGCCCCTTACAGTAAGAGTACCCTTAGTGTGTTTTATTCTACTGAGTTTGTTATCTCTCACTTTCATACATTTACATTAGCATTATTCACTAGCCAATGAGAATTTCAGTGAATGTTACTGCAACAAACAGCAACAGAGCAGTGCACTCTAACCCTCTCCTCAAATCCCCTCAGATACCTGGAGTACACACTGGACAGCTCCAAGATCAGGCCGCAGGACGTGATGATCGTCCTGAGGGAGGTGAGCCAGAATCCCGGAGGAAGGCTCTCGGCCTGGAGGATGGTCCGCCAGCACTGGACGCAGATTTCGCAGCTCTTTGGCCACGGGTCCTTCACCATCGGAGCGATCATCAAGGCCGTCACTTCTCCCTTCACTTCAGCTTTTGACTTGGGCGAGGTTGGTGTGTGGGTGTTATGTTCTCAAATTAACCCATTCGTGCTGGATGACATGCTGACATGTTTCGGGGTTTTTGGGTCAGACGCCGGTGACGAGATATTTGGTCAAGGCTGGTGCTCGGGGTGGGTGAGCGGACAGCCCAGGCTCGGGGCTAGTGCGCCCGAGAATCCCGAGGTGTTAGGCTTATGTGTTCGTAAACCCCGGCATTCTGACCATTCAGAGCTGGAACAGCCCCAGCATGAATGGGTTAAAAGCATGTAGATATTTTGTATAGGTTATATAGGTGTAGTAAATTTGAGGTATGTTATGATTCTTCCACTGTATGGATGTCTTTTCATGTCAATATAAATAAAACCAAATTTTCTTTATGTAAAAATAGTTATGAATAATAAAGATAGTAAACATTACTGTGATCTAATGGTTGAATTGCATTCCACAGGTCGAGTCATTCTTCAGCAATGTGGATGTGGGTCCTGGGGAGCGCGCACTTGCCCAGGCGCTTGAGACGATCAGACTGCACATTCAGTGGCACGAGCACAATTTGGACGACGTGACACAGTGGCTTCACCAGCAGCTTTCCCAGCCAGAAGGGAGAGATGAATAGGGTTGGGTTTGGCCTTCATAAATTTTGGGTCTTGCTAGATATATATATATATATACATATACTACCTGTGAAAGTATAGATATACTGAGCTCTGTCATGCATATATCCTCATACTGTGTCAATGTTGCTGTAAGTGTAAAAGTAGAAACTTCTAACAAAAGGGACTATTGGCCAAGCTCACAGTTAATAGGATTGAAATGGTGTCTCGTAAAAGTTTTTATTTTATTTATTTATTTTTTTATTATTCATATGTGTTGCCAGGGGGCAAAGATGTGTACCATTTTCACTTTGACCATCAACACATACACAGTTGACAGCAATGGCCAGTTCAGCGCTCAACATTTTAAGAACGAACGTCGAAAGAAGTAGAAAATGCACAATGTTTCCAGGGTCCACTGGTGGGTTGGGGGACTTGAAAGCTGTCTTAGAGTGCTACCCCCTCTCCACCCTCTTGCAGAGATAAGGTTTGATATTTGCTTCTGCTGTAGCCTCAGGGTCATCATCTGTTAGGTATGGGGTTTTGTGGAGCTTGCTGTCTAAAA
Organism: Penaeus japonicus; assembly: GCA_017312705.2. Lineage (NCBI taxonomy): Eukaryota > Metazoa > Arthropoda > Malacostraca > Decapoda > Penaeidae > Penaeus > Penaeus japonicus. The sequence goes on from BOPN01006344.1 coordinate 41,979, forward strand.
AATGAGGAATAAGACTGATAGTGTTTGAGTGTGTGTTCATGGTATATGTCCTTAAACTCTTGATAAATTGCATACAATCATGCATTTATTGAAAGTAATCTACAGATATTATTAAAGGTCTTGTTTTTCTTACTTCTAAAAATATGGACATCAAATGCACGCACTGTTGTGGATGTTGTATGATGTAAATTTGATACCTCATATATCTCTTCCATTATTTTGATAAATTATAAAATGTCTCAAAGATCATGAATGATAATACAAGACATTTTTCAGATGTTTAAGGTAAACAGCAAAAGAAACGTTCTTTGGGATGAATAGAGTCCAGTGTGACAAACATACAAGAAGGTATGAATGAGAATGAATAACACCAGAATGTAAGACATCTAATTAATGTTGATTACACAAATTCTATCAGGGAGTTTTTCACTAACATTCACACCTTCTGCATTAGTCATTTAGGATCAGCTTATTTGTTGATCTCAGCTCTGGTTGAAAGTCGATTCGTTCTCGTTAGAGTCTTACCTTCAGAAATGCACTTTGAACGTTCACAAAATGAGGACTAGTTGGTCGGGTCTTTTCTCATGTGCATCACCATATCATAGTGATCTGTTAGTGAAATGGGAAGATTAAAGATCAAAAAAAGAAAAAGAATAGAGACTATACAGAGTACACTCGCACATAGGTGGTATCTGTTAGTGTGCATTTAGTATGTACTTTTTCACTGACTTCAATCCCCACTACCTAAGTGTAAAGAGTTTCTGAAAACTGCATTTATTTGCCTTAATTTTGTCATAGGCTTCCAAACTTGTCAAAGTAAATGAGTGGATTTTTCTTGTTTTTTTATTTGTTTTATATATATATATACATATGAATATAACTTGTATGAAAGTTCTCAAGGTAGTGATGTTAGTTTTATATTGAAAGTATTTTGAGTATCTCCCGTTGCGTGTGTTAACTGGGGGTTCCTAACTCTTGTACATCAAAGTCATTCCAGTTAGCTTTAGGTAATTATATTTTTACACCTGACTGCATGCCTAATGATTAACAAATTTTGATATCAAAGCCACAAATTAAGAGCTCGAAGGATAGAAAACTAGTAGAGTATTGCTAAAAGATTTTTAGTGATTTGTCCTAGGGAAATCAAGTACAATACGTGATTGCTTTTTGCGTGTTATTAAGAAACACTCGCTTCGACAAAATGGTGTTTGATGAAAGATGCTAAAGATTTCCTTTTTTTTCACTTCAATCAAGGAGATCTTTTTGACTGAAGATATTTATGTAACAGTATATATGGATTCGAAGGGAAGCGAAGAAGGTTATTACTCCGTAAATGCTGCAGAAAGTGAAGATGGAAATGAAGTACGGAAGGTTTTATTTTAGTCTTCTTACAAAGGCAATTACAGTGTTTTTTTTGTGGCAGTGATTTTAGGTAATATTCTCAAGTATTGATATTATGACTAGTCACTTATTTCACAAGGTATTATGCACAAAAAACAGACTGTTTCTTCCACTGTCAAGCCCTAAATATATTTCAATAAATTAACCAAGCACTTGTACTTTACATATAAAGTCGCACATGTACCCACACCCTCACCCATACCCGCACACACCTACATTCACATCCACACCCACATACCCACACCCTATTAAACAAAACAGCAAAGGAAAAAGCAGGAAAATACACAAATATGTCTCTGGAATATTCATCCATTTTCCTGTTTTTCCCTTTGTTGTTTTGTTTACGAATCATCCATCATGAAACCTTCATACCCACTCAATCTTGGGTTCCTCTTACCGAAATTTGTAAAGTCAGAAAACTTTTTTTTGATGCCCTATTTCCACACAATATGATTATGGCTTCACTAGTTCACAGTCTGTCGTCAGCAATGGGTAGGGGGTGTGGTAGTTCATATATAGATATGTGTCAGCAGGATCACCTTACTAGGATAAAAGGTAGTCATTGATGTCATTGCAGAGGTCATGGTTTGGAAATCAATTTTATAACAAAAGCAGCGTTTGGAGAGAATTGTGAGGGCCTTTGCTCCGCATCGGATGGGAATACAGATTGATATAGATATTGAAGTGGAGGATATGTGTTTTAATTGAAACAGAGACCGAGAATAAGACGCCGAGACCAAACAGTAGTGATGATCTGGAAGCCTCTATCCTTTATACTGTATTTTGTATTGAATTATAGTTTTCATCTTCAGTGTGACTAGTAAAGCCATATCCATGTAAGAGTGGAAAAGATAGATTTATTAAGGTAAATAAAGCGTGGTGTAACAAGGGCACACATGACTAAATTTGCCGAATGCATCAATCAAGGTATGTCAGGAACCTATTTAATGTGTTAGAGGAGGGAATATTGCATTTGAAGCTAGAGTTGCTTGAATTGGTTGATTCCTGATGAGCGGAAACTATAGAGGAGTCTCCTATCTTTTAGTTAAGGTTATTTTCTTAAAGGATATAGACTTTTTTATTCATTAGATTTAGCTTTTACCTTCTCTTGAGGAGTTGGAGGACCTCAGTAATGAGTTCGCGTAACCTGGTAGGGGAGAAGAAATACGATTTCAGCTGCAATACCACAAATAGCCGTTTTTCATTATTCAAGAAATGTAAGTGAAGTTGTAAAGTATAGCTGATCAAAGATTTTGTTTTATAGGACAAGAAACAGTTGTTATCGACTGCATTATTGAGCCATCTTTTCAAACACAGGTATGTTGTTCAGATAAGAATGAGATAATAGTAAGAAGTATACCAGTTGATAAGTAGAAAATGATAGTTAAATAACAATGATAAATGGATAATGATAAATAAACTTAACTCTGCCATACTTTGATATTTGATGGTGTTAATTTTGTATTAGTTTTGAGGGGAAGAATTTCAGTACTGAAAAATTTATCAAAGTCCATACATAGATTTAGGGTTTTCATAGCTTTATAAGTATTTATACATACACACATACATACTTGCACGTATCATTTAACCATATGCACACTCACACTCAAGACTGATGATGATATTATATGGAGTCAATATATTCATGTTCAGTATATGGCAACAGTTTTAATGTGACGTTGCCATGGAATATATTCTTGAAAATTGAAGGTGTTTAACATGAATTTGAAAGTTAAAATACTGTTTTTATTCATGCTCTGCAAATATCACAAAGAATCTTTCTCTAGGGATTTTGCTTGGTGTTATTATTAATTAGATTTAGTATATTAGTGTTTCTCTCTGGGAAATGCTTCATTGTTTGACTTCTAGGTGCTTATAACGGTAGTGAAATTTTGGAGGTTGTTCAGAAAGTAAAGGAATATATATATATATATATACATGCATTGTCCACTTTAACTTTGCTTTATCAACAATTTCTATCATAATTATTTATACTACTATTAGCATTGTTATTAGCATTATTGTTACAATAATGATACTAATAACAATACTAATAACAAAACTAATAACATCAATAATGATAAATACAGTAACAGATTTTTTATTCCTATGAAAATTAAAGGAATGGGGTAAAAAGGTGAGTTTAGATAAACCTAATAATTGACTGCTTGGTGACTAAGCATTTGTTGAGCCATTTATGTGAAAGAAAAAAATAAATAAATAAAAATATATATATATATATATATATATATATATATATATATATATATATATATATATGTATATATATATATATATATATATATATATATATATATATATATATATATATATATATATATATATATATATATATATATATATACATATATATGTGTCTGTGTGTGTGTGTTTGTGTATTCATTTATCTATATGTCTGTATGTATGCATATAAATGATTATATATATAAATACACACATACATATATATAGATAGATAGGTAGATACATATCGGATATAGAAATACATATAAAGCAATTTTGTATATATAATTGTGCGCGTACGTGTCCCTATATGCATGCACGCACGAATGATTTTTTTACTTATAAAAGATTCTAAATAATTTATATATGCAAAACAATAGAAGATAATTACGGTTTCATCGCATATTTAGAATATTGTATTTTACTCTTTGCTTGTTCTATGCAGAAAAATATCAGGAAGGTACTTTCACAGAAGTACCGGATCAGATCATGTGACTCTATCGGATGATTGACAGGTCGAGATATGGCTGTTGGGTTGGGGATTCACACCTTGCCATCACAGTCTTCAGGCACAAGATTATGCTTGGTCGCTGCCGGCTCCTCCTTGCCTGGCATACGAGCAATTCCAATATTTATGTCCTCATAAGAACGAATAATGAACATTTATCAAAAATATTTTGATTATAGCGTGTTCTCTAACCCTTTCTTAGTAAATCTGGCTACTCAAATTAACGTAAATTCTACTATTTAAATTTCAAAAAAAATCAAAGACCTGTGACAACTAGAAAAATGTTCGCCTCTGGAGGGGTGACAGGGAAAGGGTTAATTGAAACAGAGACCGAGAATAAGACACCAAGACCAAACAGTAGTGATGATCTGGAAGCCTCTATCCTTTATACTGTATTTTGTATTGAATTATGGTTTTCATCTTCAGTGTGACTAGTAAAGCCATATCCATGTAAGAGTGGAAAAGACAGATTTATTAAGGTAAATAAAGCGTGGTGTAACAAGGGCACACATGACTAAATTTGCCGAATGCATCAATCAAGGTATGTCAGGAACCTATTTAATGTGTTAGAGGAGGGAATATTGCATTTGAAGCTAAATTTGCTTGAATTGGTTGATTCCTGATGAGCGGAAACTATATAGGAGTCTCCTATCTTTTAGTTAAGGTTATTTTCTTAAAGGATATAGACTTTTTTATTCATTAGATTTAGCTTTTACCTTCTCTTGAGGAGTTGGAGGACCTCAGTAATGAGTTCGCGTAACCTGGTAGGGGAGAAGAAATACGATTTCAGCTGCAATACCACAAATAGCCGTTTTTCATTATTCAAGAAATGTAAGTGAAGTTGTAAAGTATAGCTGATCAAAGATTTTGTTTTATAGGACAAGAAACAGTTATTGCTCGACTGCATTATTGAGCCATCTTTTCAAACACAGGTATGTTGTTCAGAATAGAATGAGATAATAGTAAGAAGTATACCAGTTGATAAGTAGAAAATGATAGTTAAATAACAATGATAAATGGATAATGATAAATAAACTTAACTCTGCCATACTTTGATATTTGATGGTGTTAATTTTGTATTAGTTTTGAGGGGAAGAATTTCAGTACTGAAAAATTTATCAAAGTCCATAGATAGATTTAGGGTTTTCATAGCTTTATAAGTATTTATACATACACACATACATACTTGCACGTATCATTTAAGCATATGCACACTCACACTCAAGACTGATGATGATATTATATGGAGTCAATATATTCATGTTCAGTATATGGCAACAGTTTTAATGTGACGTTGCCATGGAATATATTCTTGAAAATTGAAGTTGTTTAACATGAATTTGAAAGTTAAAATACTGTTTTTATTCATGCTCTGCAAATATCACAAAGAATCTTTCTCTAGGGATTTTGCTTGGTGTTATTATTAATTAGATTTAGTATATTAGTGTTTCTCTCTGGGAAACACGTCATTGTTTGACTTCTAGGTGCTTATATGGGTAGTGAAGTTTTGGAGGTTGTTCAGAAAGTAAAGGAATATATATATATATATATATATATATATATATATATATATATATATATATATATATATATATATATATATATATATACGTATACATATATATGTATATATATATATATATATGTATACATATATATATATATACATATATATACGTATACATACATATATATATATATATATATATATATATATATATATATATATATATATGTATGTTATGTGATTTTCTATTAGATTTGATAGATATTCTTTGGAAAACAAAGAAATTCAATATTTAAAAGTTGGTATTTAAAAGACAGTTTGAAAAATACTGAGGATGGTAGAAATGTTACTCTAGACGTAAAAGAAATTTAACAGAAATTAGATAGTTATCAAACAAAGTGTGTATGTTAGGTAGCGTGTTAATGGGTTTTGAAATGAAGTGTGACATCACAATCATAGCCTGACGTAGAACGGGTCATATAGAAATATATGTAGCCGTAGCGCGACTGCCCTACATCAGCGGTATCAAACGAAACCACCTTAGATTATCTTTATACATTATACAGGTGTACTCTGCAACGTATATGATAACTTATTATTAAACATGTTACTATTTATTTATTTATTTTTTTTTTAATCTTTCAAATAGGTAGGGAGGGATAGAATTCCCAGAATGCAGGAAGAATAGCGTAGTGACGTAATGGCAACAGAGACGTGTTGTTTTATTGAAGTCAGACAGCAAATGTGAACTTAGGAATGGGAAGTGTTTATTGTTGTTCTTTTTGCATAAGGCTTTTGGGCACAGTAGTTATAAAGGTGTCTTTAGAATGCTTGTGGCAAGCATGATTTTCATTGTGACTTTTGCCGAGGATTTCTTTTCTTTTGGCTGTGGAACTTTTGCGTACAGCTGTACTTTTGTGATAGTTAAAAAAAATACAAAATAAAAATAATGATGATAACGAAATTCATGAGTAGTATATACAAATTGTTGACTGTATTTCAAATTTCAGTGTATTGATGTGAATATAATGAAAATTTTATCAGGTGTTAACAGTATTGTAATGAAAGTTTTGCTTGCTTTTATACCGTTAATGATATCTTTATTCTTTATTTTCACTTTATATCATTCTGATTAGCAACTAGACTGAAAGGTGTAAATTGCCTTTCCTTGTATCAGGTAGAGAGCAAATCATTCCATTTGGTTTGGACACAATTTTGCTTCTATACGTCAGTAATAATCATTGCTACATTCTCAGCTTTCTCTGTTTTGGAAAATAGATTATATATAAAAGCTTTATCCGGTAATCTCAGAGTTAACCTTACCATAGAGTATATGCACAGATAAATGTAGAAAGTTTTCCTTTTTTTTTTTTTTTACTGTGGTTCATACAAATAGCATTAATTCCATACCTGTATTTTTTGTAAAGCCCAATTTGTGCTTAATTTATTTTTATTAATCTCATTGCTATAGCTTAAGGCAAGGGCCACGATTAGTTTAAGCTTCATTAGTGTGCTATAAACAAGTTACTTACTTGCAGCATCGTTAAACCACATCACTTTTTTTTTTTATGTTTTAACCCACAGCGTTAATTCCGGTGTGTAGGAAATGATTTGAGAAAGCTCTCTCGTATGTACACGTGACATCAAACAAACTGTTTTTTAATTCTCTCTTCCTGTAGGGGTGATTGATTGTCTTGCGGTCTCTTGTTGGTTGGTCTAAAGCACAAATCGATTTGTTACGATTGTTCTTGCTAGATGTTTAAAGTGACTCCAGATGGTTGTGAATATTTATTGCGTTTTAGAATAATTGTGATGTTTAATTAGTTTACTAAAGATTAAGCAGGTTTATTTTTGATGTTGAAATATTGTAGGTGTTTAAATGATATTATGCTCTCTATACATAACTTTAATGTTGTTATCATATTTTAATAGTATTCAGATTTATTTGATATTGCATCGTTGTTTACGTAAGCGTTCATATATATCTTCCTTTGCATGACTGAACAGTGACGTTCTCAAATAAACACAAGCTCGGAAAAGGCAATCAAAATGACATTCATTTTACGTAGACGATTTGAGGTTTATTTTTCGTATCGTGCTTGTGTTTCTCTCTTGTTTCTGCAAGATCAAAAAACACCGCCTCTTGTCCCTCTCCTCTTACACTAACCTAAATACAAAGATCTGAGCGTCCTAAGGAGTTTCTGTCCTCGGGTTCCTTTCGCATACATTATGGTCATTACTGTGATTGAGTATTATTCATAAAGTGTTTATTTGATTTGATTGATGCTGTGTATATAATGTACTTGATATTCAAGGTACTTGAGGTTATATTTGCTTTCAGTGGATTCATAATATATAATATTTTGTCAGAAGGATGTTGTGTTTTTCTCACCTGTGTTTTTTATATATATTTTACTTTTATATTTCATTTGTATCTGTATTAATGTATATGTTTATATTGATATACAACTACATTTATTGGAAAAGATGATAGCAGAATTAACATCTGTAATATTAATGGTGGTGATTATAACTAGGATGGTAATATTAATCATAGCAGAGATGATAATAATAATAATGATAATAATGATAATAGTAATATTGATAATAACTGAATACCTATGGAGAGGCAGAAGGCATTTTTAATAAGAATTTCAGCTGGTTAAAATTAATTTTCTATTTTTCAATATAATAAATTTCATTAGTTACAAAAACAGATTATGGATGCATCACACTATTAAAGAGTAAATCTTTCTTATCATTGGAGAGAGTAAAACAAAACAAAAAACTAATTACTCTAAATTCAGTAGCCAATAGTATCCTTGAAAACATGATAACGAACTTATTATATACTTCTATTGTATATTTTACTTTTTTTCTGTTTCACTGGCTATTGCTTGCCGCCACTGTAATCTGAATAATAGTGAATTATTACAACTAGAATTTTGATGATACAGCATCATGCTGAAAAAACAATGATGTGACAACAGTAAGATGCATAATATAGACAAAAAAATATGTGCCACAGTGGTTGCAGCAGCAATCATAGTGATCTGGAATATGTATCAAAGAAAAAAAAGGTCAAAATGAAAATCACCACATTTTATTGCACAAATAAGTATCAAGGCTAAAATGTTCAGCATAGATTTCACCACTTCATCTTTTCAACACCACTTATGTTGCAATAATTCGTTGTCGTATTAACCATGATCTGGTTAACGTCTGTCAAGGAGAAGGACACAGTACTCACCGCCTCTGTTAAGGGATGAGGCGGAGAGGAATATCGCAGCAATCACTCCACCAGGTATTAAAACCTATTTCGCAGATGGATCTGTAGACCCCAATGCCTCCTCGCTCCAGGCAGAGGCAGTCGCTATTATGGGAGCCCTAGTCCATGCAGCCCAGACGGACGGGCATGTTGTCATACATACAGATTCTAGGGCCGCCATTGACAGCCTACAACAAAACATGCCCCTTGATACCGTTTATCTTCTGACCACGATTCTCACCATTGCTCGGAAAATCCTGGATCAGGGTAGACACATCGTCATCAACTGGATTCTGAGCCGTGTTGGTATCGAAGGGAACGACTTAGCCGACAGGTTGGCAGAGGAAGGCAGGAAGAAACCCTTTAGTGACCGGAACTGCTAAGGCGTAAAACGATGGTTGCAGGACAGGTCGGTGCCCTGCAGCGCCACAGAGAGGAAGCGAGAACCTCCCTCTCGGCCAGCTGGTACTCAGACGCCACAGGCTATGAGTCGCTAATACTCTCCCCCAGAATATCAAGGTGTGCTGAAGTCAGCCTTCACAGATTGAGAATAGGCTATCCTTGTGCGTGTCAAATCGTACCCACCATTGGGCATGATGAGCGACGCTGTGAACATTGTGTCGCGCCGGACGCCAAGTTAGAGCACTACCTGATGGAGTGCGAGCACACTCGCTTCCTCAGGCAGGGCCCAGAGACGACAGCCGCCGGGCTGGTTAGCGTATGCCTGTCTCTTGTCCCCTGGCAACTGGAGCGCCTTCAGGCAAACCAACCGCCACGGTAAACATTCAGTTATGATGATCAGATGAGTCAGCACCTGTAGCTGACAGAGGTCGGGCCGCCTCGTGCATATAGCCCGGGCGAAGCGACGTCTTCGCAAATCTTTCTGAACTGAACTGAACTGCCGGTGCTTCAGAGCCTGAGGTTGGTATCTTGCTGTGTGTCATCGCTCTCCGTACTCAGTGCTAGAGACTAGAGGCTCTCTTTTCTGCTGGTACCATCTACATTTGGGATTTTAAACTAAATCTATATTACAATAATTATACTGGTTAGAATTATCATTTCCATCCTCTTGTCACTAAATATAACTATTTTACTGTTTGTGTCCTTGTAATTAAACAATGATAGAATCGGTCTGTTCAGTAAAAAATAAAGAAATAAAATAAAATAAAATTACCCGCGTCGGCAGGTTCTCATCTTCCGGTATAGATTGTTCTTGCTATGATCAGTATATTCTCTCTCTCTCTCTCTCTCTCTCTCTCTCTCTCTCTCTCTCTCTCTCTCTCTCTCTCTCTCTCTCTCTCTCTCTCTCTCTCTCTCTCTCTCTCTCTCTCTCTCTCTCTCTCTCTCTCTCTCTCTCTATCTCTATCTCTCTCTCTCTCTTTCTCTCTCTCTCTCTCTCTCTCTCTCTCTCTCTCTCTCTCTCTCTCTCTCTCTCTCTCTCTTTCTCTCTCTCTATCTCTCTCTCTCTCTTATATATATATATTCAGATAAATGCATATATCTAAATCTATACCTATATCTATATCTATATATCTATCTATCTATCTATCTATCCATCTATCCATCTATCTATCTATCTATCTATCTATCTATCTATCTATCTATCTATCTACCATCTATCTATCTCTCTCTCTCTCTCTCTCTCTCTCTCTCTCTCTCTCTCTCTCTCTCGCTTTCTCTCTCTCTCTCTCTCTCTCTCTCTCTCTCTCTCTCTCTCTCTCTCTCTACTACCACCATTAAAATTCATCAGCAACCCGTTTCTTTTATTTAATTTTAATTTGCATTCAGACTGCAATCTTGGTGATATCTTCCACTGAAATTAATGAATGTTTTGGTTGCAGTTTTATTCCCTTGGTGACTCACACGCAATTTTATCATCATTGACAGTCATTTGCATGTCTGCATTTATGTATGCAGTAAGTACCATGATGTATCTTTGCATCAACAAATATATACAAACCAAATAACATGAGGATACAAAAAGAAAACGAACACCAACTCAATGACTTTCATTATTTTTGTGATACACAAAATCAGCCGCTCTCTCGTGGCCCACATGCCCAACCTCTCCTGACTCATATTATTAAACTATAAACAGAATCACTGGTACAAGAAGCAAGCAAGCAAGCAAACAAGCAAGCAGCGTATGAAAAAAAAATAAAAAAACACATACCTCCTCATAAATATAACATTCAAACGACCTTGTATTCTCTTTAGTTCCGCCTCACGTACCTGAGATGCGACGACCTTCAGCTGTTTCTCAAAACCTTCAAACAACACACAAAGAAATAACGGATTGACAAACAAAAAGAAATCGAAATCTGTGAATCCTGAATGTCTTCTCCTTGTCGTGGCGTAGACGACTCAATTGCACAAAGAAAGCTTATTGTTGCAAAGCTCTTTTGGACTTTAACGGAAAGCCATAGAGTTTTCCTCAAGTCTTAGGCTAGATTTGTAAACATTTCCCCTTCTTTCTGGCACCTGCTTGCTCTCATACTATAACAAGAGGGTAGTTATTTTTACTATGTACTTTTGTTAACATTGTTTGTATTATGTAAACAACGTGCTTTAATCCTAGTTCACTAAGTGGATTAGTGTTAATTCATACTTTTCATGAAGAAAGTTATTTAATAAAAATTGTGCAGATGATCACAGAAATTATAATGATTACGGCGAGATTGTGTGAGAATAATAAAAAAAATTGCATAATATAAATTTAAATTAGCAATTATATTAACTGTAATTAACAATATGAAGATCAAAGCAACAATAGTTATGAAATTGATAATAAGCATCATTACCATAATAATAATAATAATGATTATAATATCAGTAATAATAATAAGAATATTTATTAACAATTCCAATAATAAAAATGGTAATAATAATAACGAACATAATAATAATGATGATAATGATAACAACAATAACAATAACAATAATAACATGATAATAATAATCATAACAATACAATAATAATCTTAATCATGATAAAAAAAATACAATAGCAATGGTACAATAAAATAACTTCCCTTTTGGTACAATTTGCTCAAGGCTACTTACTGATTTGAAAATTATAATAACTTAGTAATTATAAGCATTTAATTAACATGGTGATGATAAAAGTATATTGAAAGGAGTTTCCGGTGATGATGATGATGATGATGATGACAAGAGTAATAATAATAATAATGATGATGATAGTAATAAAAATAGCATTAACAGCAATATAATAATGATAATAGTAATGATGATGATAACAGTAATAGCAATTATGATATCAGTGATGTAATAATAAATAAATATTATCGAAAATGATAATCATTGCTATTACAATTTTATTTTTTTATATAATAATCATATCAGTATAGCAATTTTAATAACGAAAGTTAATGAAAAAATAATAAAAAAAAATCATAACAAAAAAAGATAATCACACAGACGCAACGATAACATAAGCAATAACAATAATAAATATATAATTTTTAAAATCTTACTATTATCACATACTCTAAATCGTCCTCAGAAAATATAAAGTAAAATAACAATAGTAGTTAATTCATCAAAAAGAAGCAAGCTGTCTACATTATCTACTCGTTGAGCAAAATTCTTAAACTAAATCTTTTTTCTTTTCTTTTTTTTAATCATTAATATATAACTTACTCTCAAAAATCACTCCTTACGACCAACGCTCACGCTCAGGGGATACAAACGTATAACTATTTAAATAAAAATCGTTGTCATGCAGGAACGAATCAATGATGCAACAATCTTATTTTAATCAATAACAATCAATCACGCTCAGGGGATACAAACGTATAACTATTTAAAAAAAAAATTGTTGCCATGCAAGAACGAAGCAATGATGCAACAATTTTATTTTACGAGCAATCATTTCTGTTTGCAATTGTGGGCCAGTTGCAAATCTTGCTCTGTTGGTCCCAGACGGTGCCTTGTTTACAAGAGAATTCCACAGCCTCTCCGTGGACGCACCAGTAGTACTGTGGATGAAGTTATTATTAACATTAATATCTCAGAAAATATTATTTGGAGAAGTATTCAATGTCAGTATTTGGTTTTAAAGTTTAAGTATC
>BOPN01006344.1:60000-62500 GCA_017312705.2 Penaeus japonicus
TGTTATTATAAGGGCATATTGATTTTGAGGTCGTCGTGAGATTTTTTTGAAAATGGAGGGAGATTTCTTGTTTTTTTCAGGGATGTTGTTCTCATTTCTTTCAAAAAATGGGTTTTGCTTGATTGATTTATACGTTTATCCTTTGGAAAGACGTTATATAACACACACACACACACACACACACACACACACACACACAAACACACACGCAAAACACACACGCCCTCACCTCAGGGTCCAACACCAGCACCTCCCACGTGACATTCGAGACGCCAATGAAGGAATACACAATATGCGTGCACTTGTCGCCCGGGATGTCGTCAATGGTGTAGCTGCCAAGGCCCGGTCTGTAGATGGCCCAGTTGGAAAAATAACACACAATACGTGCTTTTCGGTCCGGTAAAGTGGCCATAGCAGCTGCCACGGCCGCCGCCACCACGGCTAGGCCTATCCACCAAGCCCGAGTCATTCTGGAGACGAAAAGGAGAAGAAATGTTTAATAAAAAAATGAACTGAAAATCGGAGATTGGAGACGAAAAGGAGAAGAAATGTTTAATAAATTTTAAAAAATGAACTGAAAATCGGAGATGGAAGTGTCTGTATCTCTACTCGTATTGTGTGATATTGGTTGATTTTGGATATAGTGACTAAGTAGAGGTTACATTAGTGAGCAAAGAGTAAGATATTTGTACTCTCTTGTTAAGATGTTGAAAGAGAGATGATGGGAGAGAGAGAGAGAGAGAGAGAGAGAGAGAGAGAGAGAAACATAGAGAGAGAGAGAGCGAGAGACAAACATAGAGAGAGAGAGAGAGAGAGACAAACATAGAGAGAGAGACAAACATAGAGAGAGAGAGAGAGAGAGGAGACAGAGACAAACATAGAGAGAGAGAGAGAGAGAATACACCATTTTACCCCAAACCATAAATGAAATAAAACGAAAACTCGCTACAAATTAAACAAAACACAGTCGAAAAGCGCAGGTAAATCCCAACTGCAACTTAAGGAAAACAAAGAACTCTCTGGGTTATTAACAAAAGTACATAATAGCAGAGTACGCTTCTTAAAGGGAACTATTAGAGGTAAAGTATTGACTACACCTGTTTGTACAGTAACTTTAGTCGTTTGATGAGTATTACTGTTGTGCCTGAAGGGTTAGGGTTAACCATGCCTTGGTAAATGTAATTCTTTCTTTCTCTTTCTCTTTCTTTCTTTCTTTCTTTCTTTGTTTTCTCTCTCTCTTTCTTTCTTTCTGTCTCTGTCTCTGTCTCTGTCTCTCTCTTTCTTTCTTTCTGTCTCTGTCTCTGTCTCTGTCTCTGTCTCTGTCTCTGTCTCTGTCTCTGTCTCTCTCTCTCTCTCTCTCTCTCTCTCTCTCTCTCTCTCTCTCTCTCTCTCTGTCTCTCTCCCTCTCTCTCTCCCCCTCTCCCTCTCCTTCTCCCTCTCCCTCTCCCTCTGACTTGTCGTTTAATATGCTATCTGAATGCATATCAAATACACAAAAAAAACTATACTAATATGCAAAATCATTGACCATATGCATGCATGACATCCTCAACAAAAAAAAATCGTTTTACAGCGATGACTATCGGAGATTTCCATGTCATAAGAAAGTAGTCAATTGACACTATTGCAAATGCGAAACCAGCTTGTGCTGCCAGTGAGCGTGGATGCCAATTTATTCATTCACTTGTTAGGTACTGAAATGCCTAATTGATATTTTCTTTACTTTTTACTACTTTATCATCTGTTTTTTCTTTGCATTCTCGTTCTTCCTCTCCTTCTCCTTCTACTACTACTACTACAGTACCGATACCTCACCTAATCCTTCTATCTCTCATTTTCCTTCTTCTTCTGCATCTATCTATTATTTCCACTCAAATATTTCCCCCAAGTCAAACCTGGTCATGTTTAAAATCGGCCCTGAGACAGATTTAGAAATGTTTGAAAGTGACAGGTATTTTCATTTGAAAGCAACTGTTAATGTGCCAGCTTGAAGGAGATTCCCCGTTGGGAGGGAGATAAAAGAGAGAGAGAGGGGAGGAGGAGGGAGGAAGGAGAGGGAGAGAGAGAGGGGGTGTAGGAAGAAGAGGGAGAGAGGAGGGAGGAGGAAGGGAGGAGAGGAACGGGGGGGAGGGATTGAGAGATATAGAGAGGGAGAGAGGGGAGTGGGTAGGGAAGAAGAGGGAGAGGGAGGGATGGAGTGAGGGAAGGAGTGAGAGAGAGAGAGAGGGGGGGTAGAAGGAAGTAAGATGGGGAGAGAGAGAGAGAGGAAGGGAGGAAGGAAGGAGAGGGATGGAGAGAGAGGGGAGGGTAGGAAGAAGAGGGAGAGGGAGGGATGGAGTGAGAGAGAGAGAGAGAGAGAGAGAGAGAGATAAAGAGATAGAGAGATAGAGAGAGAAAGAAAGAGAGAAAGAAAGAAAGAAAGAAAGACAGAAAGAAAAAAAGAGAGAGAGAGACAGATAAACAGATAAACAAACAGATAGAAAGACAGAGAGAGAGAACA
>BOPN01006344.1:67500-70000 GCA_017312705.2 Penaeus japonicus
GGCAGAGTGCATATACACACAAACCGTGCTTCTTTTATCCCTCAATATCTATCTATCTTTCTCATGGACACATCTCATCCATAATCAACCCTTTCGTAAGCTTCACAAATTTTCAAAGACACTTTTCGACCATGTGTTCAATTTTTACCTCGAGGTGAACACATACCTGAACACTAGTTGGCTTTAGTTTTAGTTCCAGAGTGTGAGCATTTTAAGTGAATTAGAATCGTTTACACTTTTGTATGAGTAGAAAATACACTAATTTTGCATGATGGAAATAAAATTATAAACATTCAAGTCTACTTATATAAATAGACTGAGTGTTTGTAATTGTATTTTCGTCATGCAAAATTAGTGTATTTTTCTAAATTCTAAATAGGAAAATATGGAGTATGATGATACCATGTGTTAAATACTTTGAAAATATATATTGATATTAAAAGATATAATGCTAGCTTGTGTATCTAGCAGAGCCCTGAGTGTCGCATACTATTTACCAATATTTATATCATAAATGGATTATAATTCTGGTCACTACAATCAGCTATAACTGAGTGCTGTATAAAGGTCTCTTACTTTACCTGCTGCACTTTCCCCGAGATTATATCTTTAACAGATAATTTATAATCTTACTGAAAGATCTTTCCACCAAGTTTATGTAGGCCTATATCCTTATCGGAACTATTTATATACATATACATCTTTTTAATTATTGTATGGGTGTTTCGTGTACATGTGTATAAGCAAATATAATGAGGAATTTAACGCGAGTAAGTTAACCAAAGTATAATGCCAACAAGTTTTCCTCTCGCTGGTCAAAATTTAAAAGTATATATGGTTGAATATTAATAAACAATAACTAAAAAAAATAAATGGATAAAGAGACATATCACAACAAGCTTCAAAGATAGAAAAGAAAGCACACACAGAACTACACACGTAAATAGAGGGAGAGGCTGATGAATGATGAACAAACATAAAAAAAAAGCCAGTTATCTCGAGAAAAACTCGTAGCTTTCGAACGCAAAAAGAAGAATAAAAAGGCAAATAATAAGATAATAATCACCTAGGGCGTCACTGGATCGTCGAAGGGAGAGAAAAGTCCTTGGGGGGAGAGAGAGAGGAGAGAGAGAGAGGAGAGCGTCCTTCTCACACGACGTCCTACAGGGCAGTGAGGATTCGGCGCTAGCGTAGGACCTGCCGTCTACTCTTACTCTTAGGTCAGGAACCTTCTTGGCTAGTCGGGCGCCCCTCCCCCTTTGAAGCGCCATTTTTGTCTTTCTTTTGCTGTGCTCGTCGTTTCCCTTGGTTCTTATACGTGGTTCTTGTCCTTTTAGCTTTGGTTCTATTGCATCGTTTCCCTTCAGCGAGGAGAGGATTGCAGTAGGGATTGCAATATGTGGTTCCTTTGTTTGGGAGGGAATCTTTATAGGTAGATATTCTAGAACACCTGTTGTTGCGGACGCGTTCAGGCCTGGCCATAAAGAAGCATGGCAACAAAGAATATCAAATTATCCGTTGCAGAAATAAACATGTAACAAAAAAATACACGAAATAAGTATAGGATCTAAAAGTAACCAAAAATCCGTGTTATGTATTTGCTTTTGTTGTGGTTATCAAGTTGTTTATAGTTATAGAATACGTAATATGTTCGGGGAATAACTGTTACCTTAACAGTAGTAGATGTGTGTTTGTATTTAACTTTGTCACCGTTTACTGATATTAGTGTTTATGTAATGGTATTAAATGTGTGTCATATGTAACACTGATTTTGTTATTGGTGTTACTGGTACTTTGATAGGAGTAATTAGGTGCAAAATTATATTTAGCCTTTTTATATATTGTATTAATCTTCACTTTAACAAAATATTATTCTAGAACATTGTATTCCCTCTGCCTCTCTCCCTGACAACCAGCAACAGGCCTTTACCTTCACACCAAGCCTACAAACCCTCTTGTTAGAACCCCCCCCCCCCCTCCCACATTCCCCCCATTCCCTCTCTCTCACTAACTCGCTCTCCATCTGTCTTTCTCTCTCTCTCTCTCTTTCTCTCTAACTCGCTCTCCATCTCTCTCTCTCTCTCTCTCTCTCTCTCTCTCTCTCTCTCTCTCTCTCTCTCTCTCTCTCTCTCTCTCTTTCTCTTTCTAACTCGCTCTCCATCTGTCTTTCTTTCTCTCTCTCTCTCTCTATCTTTCTCTCTCTTTCTCTTTCTTTCTCTTTCTAACTCGCTCTCCATCTGTCTCTTTCTCTCTCTCTCTCTCTATCTATCTTTCTCTCTCTCTCTCTCTCTCTTTCTCTGTCTCTCTCTAACTCGCTCTCCATCTGTCTCTCTTCTACCTGACTCTCTCCCTCTTTCTACCTCTTCTTTGGCCACTCCCTCGCTCTCGCCCCCTCTCTCCTTTTCCCCAACCTCTCTCCTCTTTCTCTCTCTCCACCTGTTCTTCTTCATTTCCCCTCTATTCATCTCCATCTCCTTCTATCTCCAACCTTCTTTCTCCC
>BOPN01006345.1:1964-4464 GCA_017312705.2 Penaeus japonicus
ATATATATGTGTGTGTGTGTGTGTGTGTGTGTGTGTGTGTGTATGTGTGTGTGTGTGTGTGTGTGTGTATGTGTTTGTGTGTGTGTGTGTGTATGCATAAATATACGGACGCACACACGTACACAGGCTCCTATGCACATTCTCCTTTTGTACATCTTCGCCACGCCGGTCACGCGCCCACGTTTCCTCTCGCGTGCGCCAAGTCGCCGCTTTCCCCGATGCATAGTCGCAATAACTCTTCCTCCCTTTTTTCTTTCTTAGCTTTTGTTTCTGTTCTTCCCCTCTTCGTTCGGAGTGGTTGCATACACACATGAGAGAGGGAGAATAAAGATGAGTAAATCATGCTGTGATGCGAGAGAATTTTTGAAAGAAAATATTACAAGATATACGTCATAGTAATCGTCATTATGTCATCCTTATAGATATTATTATGGTATTGTTATTATCGTCATTATAACCAAATGTGATATCTATGATAAGATTAACAAAATAACAATGGTAAACAAATAGTAAGAAGGAATGATAGTAGTAAATATAATAATAACAACAATAATGATGAATATTATACTAATGAAGATGTTATTATAGTAATGGTATTAATGATACTACCAATGATAATAGTTAGGATGTTGATAATGATAATGATAGAAATAACAACAGCAATGATGATAATCAATATGTGTATTACCATTATCATCATTATTATCATCATTGCTATACTTTTTTATTATCAAAATCATTATAATTTATACTACTACTAGTGTTTTTATTATTGATATTGTAGATGATAATAGTAATGATAGTGATGATAATGGTGGTGGTGGTGATGATGATGATGATGATGGTGGTGGTGGTGGTGATGATGGTGGTGGTGGTGATGATGATGATGATGATGGTGATGATGATGATGGTGGTGGTGGTGATGATGATGGCAGTGGTGGTGGTGTTGATGATGTTGACGATGACGTTGATAAAGAACAATACCAAAAAATACTAAAACTATAATGGCAATGATGAGGGAATATCTGTAGGAATCACAGTAATGATAAAAGGATTGCTCATTATCATAATTATTATCATAATAATAGAATCGGCAATGATGACAATAATGAATTACAACAATTATGATCATGACCGCAACAAAATCAGGAACTATGTTAAATAAGTGTTGGAAAATTAATGTTAATTGAATTTTTATCTTAATCACCGTTATCATTGTTATTATTATTTTCATCTTTGTTATCAATGACTGTAGTTGGGAAAGTAGCAGCATTATTATCCCATTTGTTATCGTTGTAATCATAATCATAATGATAATCATAACCACTACTATTCTTATAATCATTATCATTGATGTTATTATCATGATGATTATTGATATTGCTAATATTGCCAATATCAATATCATCTCATGATCTTATTTGCTATTATCATGATTATCATTACCGCTATCATTATTGGCTTTATATCATTATTTCTAATATCATTATCATTATTGTTAGTCGTAGTAATATCATTATCATTATTAGTAGCGGTATCATATCATTATTTCTATTACAGTTATTGATAGTAATGATAATATCATTATCATGATCATTACATTATGATAATTATTATTGCTGTCGCTATCACACTATAATAATTGTTATATTATCGGCTTCATGATGATGAGGGTGACGATGATGATAATAATGATGATGATTATAATGATGATGATGATGAGAATGGTGATGATGACGATGATGATAATAATGATAACGATGATGACGATGATGATAATGATGATGACGATGATGATAATAATGATGACGATGATGATAATGATGATGATGATGATAATAATGATGACGATGATGATGATAATGATGACGATGACGATGATGATAATGATGATGACGATGACGATGATGATAACGATGTTGATGAGGAAGATGATGATGAAGATGATTATGAATAGGATGAAGATGATGATGATGATAATGGCGGTAGTGGTGGTATTAATGACATGTCATTATTTTTTTTAATAATTGTTCCATTTTTCCGTCGTTGCCGTACATAGTATACAAAAAAAAAGAAAAAAATGCAGCAACGGTAACTTTCTTAATCACTTGTTAATAACTATAATAAAACACACTTCCCAAGATCCTGACAAGACAGCAAATGAAAGCGATTCTCTCCCAAAAAAACTCGTAATAACAGGCTCCCTCGTAGACTCGCAAGTTAACCATGCAAAGAGTGAAATATATATAGAGAGAGAGGGAGACGCCACGTAGATGAGAAGCGTAATTATTAAGAAGTAATTATTAAGGTTCGTCTGGACTCTTAAATGGAAGTTGGCAACACTAAAACGAAAAAGGAAAATTCATACGCATTATGTTGCTGAGTAGTTATTGCCCAGGGGGGGTTGGCGGGGGGGGGGGGGGGGGGGGTACTAAAGCTCTGAATGCGAGAGAGAGAGAAGAAAAAAAAGATGGAACGTGTAATTTAAAAAAAACAGCCA
>BOPN01006345.1:29464-36964 GCA_017312705.2 Penaeus japonicus
AAAAGATGAAGCCCCCAAAGGCCAACTGGTACATATCCGGAGTTTCCGGAGTGGTAGCAGAGACTCATCCAATACGGTAACAACAAGGAAGCAATTATCTAGAACTTTGGACAGGCTATCTGGCTGCAGCACTTTAGACCTGATGAAATAGCCGTCATTGCTAAGGTTTCTCCTGTTAATGATAATACAGAGATACTTCTTTCATAAAAGCATCTCGGTATAAACTCCTCCCAATCTGTCTTAAGGGGAGTAGCTCCCATGTTATAGGTTCTATGACTATGAAGTCTTCCTCAACTCACGGCAGAGTCTCATCGTGCAAGGTCCAGTTGCTGTGTCGGTTGTGATGAGTCATCGTGTATTCTGTCTGACCTCTCGGGTTCGTCGAGAGGGAGGGAGGGAAGAAAGGAGAAGGAGAGAGAGAGAGAGAGAGAGAGAGAGAGAGAGAGAGAGAGAGAGAGAGAGAGAGAGAGAGAGAGAGAGAGAGAGAGAGAGAGAGAGAGATATTAAAGTGGAACCTTAAATAGATAGAGGAAGGCAAGGCAAAAACGGAGGTAGACAGGGGTACAGAGAGAGAGAGAGAGATAGACAGAGTCAGAGCGATATAGAGGGGTAGAAAGGAGAAAATAAAAATATAGGCGCGGACAGAAGGCAGAGGAGAAAATGCAGCTGAGATAGACAGAGATCGAACTAGACACAAAAGGGGGATAAAAAGAGAAAAAGGAGACAACGAATGGGGGAAGAGAGAGAGAGAGAGTAAAGAGAAAGAGATAAGATAAAATAAAATAAAGGAAGATAGAGAAAGAAGGGAAAAGAGAAAATATAGTATAGAGAGAACTAATGTGATGCAATCATGTCTCACTGGCATCATTATGAGAAAACCAGCTGGCTTGCAATGGTCTCAGATGATCTGGTTACACTTTAATCCTCAGCATCAGGATAAGGGTACAGTGATGATGCAAAAGTTAATGATTACGATGAAAATGATAGGAGTATGAAAGGTGAAAACTTATTGAAATGATATCAAGAAAACGTGATATTTCTATTTCTATTCTATCACCAGGATTTAGGAAGTTCTAAAGAGAAGGGAAGGGAGGGAGACCAGAGACTAAAGGGGAGGGGGGGCCGCCAAGCAGTGAAATTCAAGTGTGGAATTCAAGCATTTCATAAGCATTTTCAAAGCACTTTGGAGCAATATGTAATTATATCATAACCTAAAGGATTAGGTTACTTACAGATACTGTATTTGCCTGTGGTGTGTGCTCTTTGTCACACTAATGGGGGGGGGGGGGGGTGGACGCCCCCCTAGATTCGCCATTGGTCATTACCATCACCATAAAAGTCTCCACTGATTATCACATTCTGAAATGTATAACGTATTGTAAAAAAAAAAAAAAAAATACTCCAACAGTATCATTGGTAACGACAAAAACAAAACATCAGCTATAACGACACGTTATTGAAAAAAAAATAGTAAAAAAAGAGGAAAGGAGGAGGGGAACGAGAAAAGCTCTAGAAATCATGATCATAATCAACATTTCCAATTTGATTTACCTTTTTTTTAACCCAACTAAGTTTACCTCTCAGGGATAATCGGCAAACTTGATTGATAGTATAAACTTGGGCAGGGCGAGTGTTTAACCCCTTCTGTCCTAATAAACACTACATCAACAGATCTTATGAAGGGGTTTCATTGTGTTTACTCGCACTCGGAGAGAGAGAGAGAAGTGTACTTTCATAACGGATGCTTTGATATACGTTACTGTTCTTGTTCTTGTTATTCTTCTGACTTCTTTATCTTTATAATTGTCATTATTATCATCTTTATCATTTTTGTTATTATCAAAACTGTCATTATCATTATTATCATCATTAATATTATTGATATTATCATCATCACCATCATCATCATCACCATCATCATCTTCACCATCATCATCATCATCATAATCATCATCATCATCATCACATCATCACCATCATCATCATCATCATCATCATCATTATCATCATCATCATCATTAACATCATCATCATCATTATCATCATCATCATCGTCATTCGCACAAACATCATTCCTTTCCTTTAATTTTAACTGAACAATTACGAAGTATAAATAATAGTGTTAAAATGATAGTGATGATAAAGATAATGACAAATATTATAGTAATTAAGATGATAATGATGATGACAATTCTAGTTGTGATGAAAATGTTTAATGATGGTAATGGTAATAATGATAATGATAATGTTAATGATGATCTTATCAATGCCAATTATCAAAATAATGATAATGATAATAAAGACACATTGTAGCGATGATAATGATGACACTATGATTATGATCATAACAGTACTGATGATGATGATAATAATTATGATAATGATTTTAATACAGAAGTAATAATGACAATGAAAATATTGACCATAATAATGATAATGATTACAATGAAATAAAAGTGATGATGATGATAAGTAAAATGATAATGAAATAACAATAATGATAATGATGATGAAATTGGCGATATTAACAATTATGATGATATATATTAATGGTAATGATGATAACGAAATGCACAATAATGATACTTTAAGAACCATGATAACGATTACATTCATAAAGATATTATTTATAACAAGAAGGATAGTAATGATAAACAAAACATTGATAATGATGATATTAATAATGATGATGATGGTAATGATAATAATGTTAATAATAATTATTATTATCATTATCATCATTATAACAATTGGGTTGATTATAATAATGATACTATTACCACAACTACTAATGATAATTATGATAATAATAATAATGATAATAATAACAATAAGAATAATCATTATTATTATTATTATTATTATTATTATTATTATTATCATTATTATTATTATGCTCTATGGTGAATCCTCTAAACTTGTGGGAGAATTAAACACCCAGCTAAGTAGGTTATTTGGAGGTGTAAACACAACAAAATAAGACCTTCTAGTTCTGGTCTCCTCGTGGCCTGGCGAGCTTGCTCCTCTCGTCTCTCTGAGGTTGTTGCCAGATGCACGAGGCACATACATAAAGTATCGTACAACAGAAATACTATTCTCGTACATAAAGAGTACATGCTACATATTGTATATAGAACGAAACGTAAATATAGCAAACAATGTAAATAATAATACATGTGCTTTCATGTAACATGTAGAAACTTTGGAAATAATATCACTGCGATAAAGTAAATCATAATACAACTAATATCACAATATTAGGCATTATCTGTTGCCTCATTGGTTTAAAGTATTACAGACACTATTTCGTGTATCACACTATATCACTATAATATCCCACAATCATAATAATTATGGTAACAATAACTATGATAATCATTATAAGATAAGATCAATAAATCAATAGATATGAACAACAGCAATAATAAAGAAATAAGACTCAGAGAAAAAAAATCAGACAAAATGCAGAAAATCGGCCCATGCGAGCAACCGACCATCACGGATTCCAAACCACACCGACCGACCTATCCTAGTGGTTTTTCTTTGCATATTTTACCAAGTGCTTATTTGTATGTGTCCTAAAGGTGGCTTTAAGGTGGTGGTCTTAGGTACGTCACGTGGATAGAGTCACGTACTTAGGGGTGTGTCTGGGAGGATTAAAGGGAGAAAGGGAGTGAACTATACGATAGAGAGATTTTGTGGAAAAGGTAAGGTTGTATATGGTTTTGGTGTATGGTGATAAGAATGGTGTACATGAATGTGTTTCTCTCTTTTTTTCGATTTTTTTTCTTTCTTTTTTTCCTTCCTGAAAACTCATCCATCTATTCACAAACTGCCCATTGTATGTAAAAGTAAAAGTTTTCAATAGTACAGAGCTAAAGCTGGAGTTGTAGATTCGCGTAGAGACTGTATATGAAGTGGACGCAGGTTTATTTAGATATTTCAGTGCTTTTCTATTGTTTTTTTGTTCGTGTGTTTGTTTTGTTTTGTTTTGTTTTTGACTCGTGGAGTTAGGAATGCGAGTACAAGACTTTGAGGGGAGGAATGAGAGGGGGAGGGAAAGGGAAGGAGGAGAGGGATAGTGAGAGGGAAAGGGTGAGAGTGAGGGGAAAAGAGAGGGAGAGGACGGAAAGGGAGGGGGGAAAGAGAAGGAGAAAGAGAGGGAAAGGGATTGAGAAGAGGGAGATGGCGAGGGAAAGAGAGGTAGAAGAGGGAGATGGCGAGGAAAGGGGAGGAAGAGGGAGAGGGAAAGGGAGGAAGGATTTGATGGGAAACGAATGAGGAATGAAAAAAGAAAAATGAGAAAGAGGAAAAAGGAGTGATCTTAAGGGAAGGATGCAAAGAAGAGGGGGCGGGGGTTATAGACGAAAGCTTGAAGAGGGAGAAGGAGAGGGGCGAAAGAGGGATTTAGACTGAAGAGTAGAAAGAGGGGAAGGATGAAACAGAAAGAGAGAAGAGGAGGGAAGTAGATAGTGAGAAGAAAAAGGGAAAGATACATAGGGAGGAACAGGATGGGAATAATGTTTATAAAATTTGAAAGAAATAGAGAAGGAGATAGGGAAATTGAAGGAAAGGGCGAAAGTAAAACGAGAAAGAAGATAAAAGAAGGAAGGAGGGCAGACGGATACACTCAAAAACAACACGGAGTAAAGTGAGAAAAAAAAACGTGACTCAAGCAGCCGAAAGGGAGAAAAATAACTGAGAGAAAAGAGACAGACAAACAAACCCAAATGCACGCATGCAAATACACGAAAATCGAGGGGACAGAAAGAGAGTGAGAGAGTGAGTGTGGGTGTGAAAGAGAGAAAGAGAGAGAGAGAGAGAGAGAGAGAGAGAGAGAGAGAGAGAGAGAGAAGAGAGAGCAAAAGAAAGATATAAGGAGAGAGAGAAGAAGAAGAAGATGGGAGAGCGAAAGAGAGGAGGAGGAGAGAGAGAGAGAACGGACGCAAGAGAGAGACAGAGAGAGAGAGAGAGAGAGAGAGAGAGAGGACGCACACGCTACAGAGAGAGAGAGAGAGTGAGAGAGAGAGAGAGAAGCCTGCCAATGGATTCCAAAAGGGAGAGCACCCAAAGGAGCCCCTTTTCGCCAAACTATGAAGCTGGACTTTCTGTAATGTCTTTGTTTTTCCCAATTGTTTCAGCGGACGGAGACCACGGCTGAATATTTAACTGAGGGAGACTTTGTGAAAGACGTTAGTATGACGATTAAGACAAAGGGGGGGGGGAGTAGGGGGGTATATTACAGGTCAGGGTAGGGGTTGGGAGAGAGATGTAACTGAGAGTGGTGGGGAGGGGGGAGGGGGAGGGAGATTCATCATGAGGTTGTGGGGAAGCAGGGGAGTTGCAAAGGGGGTGGGGGAGATTCATAGCATTTGGATGAGATTAGAGATTATTAGTATCAATATTGATCTATTATCATTGTTATCTTTATTATCATTACTGTTATCATTATTATCATTATTCTTACTATCATCATATGCATTATCGTTAATGTTGTTTTTTGTCATCATTATCATTATTACAGTTGTAACTGTAATTATTTTTATAATGTGTGTGTGTGTGTGTGTGTGTGTGTGTGTGTGTGTGTGTACGTTTGGGTTATTTACCAAAATATTATTTTTGGATTGTACTACTCCCCGCAAAAAAACTATCGCTGGCAAAAAAAAGTCGTTACTGTTATCATACAATCTCACTCGCGGAACAAAAATAGCCGCATTTATTTCCCAACCCAGGTAATGACCAACAGGGCTGTTGATGCACGTGATAAAATTGGAACAGAATGATTTTGCGGACTAGGTCTTTCTCTCATGATGGGGAGGGGGAGGAGGAAGGGTGAAGGGGATGGAGGAGAGGAGGGATTGATGGGGGTTGAGGGGATGGGGGTAGAGGGGATAGAGGCGGTGTAATTTCCTATGACTGATGTCTGATGCACTGTAAAACTCTTCATTGTTGAGAATAGGGTACGCTTTCATGATATATTCTGCACATAATAATTCTTCTCTCTCTTTCTCTCTCTCTCTCTCTCTCTTTTATACTGTCTCTTTCTTGCCCTCTCTTTCCCTCTCGCTCTCCCTCCCTCCCTCCACTTCCCCACTCCCTCCCTCTCCCTTTCACATCCAACGGTAGCCTTTCTTCGTTTCCTTCCATCCTACGGTTCCTTTTCATCTTTTCCTACTTTATTTTATGTATATATATATATATATATATATATATATATATATATATATTTCTTTCTTTCTTTCTTTTTCTAAGCAATCCCTCTTTCCATTCAGGGAAGGAGAAAGGGAAAATATATATACATATCAGCTGCGAAGGGAAAGATATTGGCTTCCTCTTCCTGGTCCAGGGGTTAGACCGGGAGAGGGCGATGCCTCCCCTTGTGTGTGTGGCGGGGAGGACGTGTGCGGAGTGACCGATTGCAACGCCGCGCCGTGGGTCTTCCTCGGTGATAGATCTTCTTTGCTTTCGGAGAATTTTAAACTGCCCTTTCTTCGTATCATTTTCTTTGTTTTATTTTGATATGGTTTTATTGAATTTTCTTTTGGATTTCACCCTTGTCTCTTTATTCTTCTTTTTTTTGACGGCGGAAATTATAAGGTACAATTATTGTATTCGATCACCTGCCTGTATATATATACATATAATATATATACATATTTATATATATATATATATATATATATATATATTGTAAGGGTGGTGGTGGTGGGGGTTTCCCTTCATTTTATATTTTGTCTGAAAAAAAAAAAAATTGTATATCATTGTAAAAAGAATTTCATATAAATATTTGTGTTTTACATCTATGCTCGTTTAATGAGAATCGTAAGGATCTAAAAGAACTTTAGGAGGTTTATTAAGAACTATAAAACCCCTGACATATTACATGGTGAGTAGGATCCTTAAATTCTCAAGGCAAATATTTGTATGTCTAGTTTCACTTTGATATAGCTAGTAAAAGGAAGCTGGTCTTACCCCTTCAGATACAAATGCGTTGGTTAATAGAGAAGAAAACAAGGTAAAAAAGTAGATAGAGAAGGAAATCAAAGGGAAAGAGAAGAGACAACGAGAAAGGAATATTAAAAAGACTAAAGAGGAGAAGAAACAAAGAGGCCATGAATTAGCCTTGGCTAAGTTGCGTGTTGAATCGGCTAAAGCTGATAAGCTAGAATCTTTAAACCTAAACGCTCCTGAGGCTTCATTTTCAGGATTATGTGTGCCCAGTATTAACGGTGGTAAAGGTGAAATTGACGATTGCCTCAGAAAATTTTAAAGAAAGGCATAACTCCAAATGTGGGATATTTAGCATTATCATGTTTATCTTGACTCACTTTAGGGAGGAAAAGTTTGAATGAAGTTTTACAACTGTTGAAAGATGCTTGACTGAAGGCATGCAATGTTGAAATAGTCTTATAGAAGGAAATTTAGAGAAAGTAAAGCCGGCGAAAATAATGCGTATGTCCAGCTGATTGTTAGATTGGATTACCTTTATAACTGGTTAAC
>BOPN01006345.1:71301-78405 GCA_017312705.2 Penaeus japonicus
CCTTTCTCGAATATTCCTATTCATCAATGTACAACAATGTCTGTCTTTGAGAATTCAGAGCATATGAATCTCAGCATATCACTAATCAACTTATTATCACCGTACCTCTCAATGCCATCTTAAAAGAAAAGAAAAAAAATCGGCACATCCCAAAATGACTACACATACGTTTGTGTCAGCTAAGGTTGGTATATGTTCTTAGCATGTGGTTCCAGTTGTGATTTCAATTCTGTCTTCTTAGCTGCGCCTGTTATTTGAGTTCTGATATCTTCTTTGTTCTTTTCCGTGTCCATTTTAAACTTTTTTTCCATTCCATTTTCTGTCTCTTTAGCCTTTACAGTTTCGGCGAACGATATGGTAAGGTCTTCCAAAACTTTAGTTTTATGGTTATTTTATGGTTGTTTCCCATTTCTGTGACCGTTTTACGTACTTTGATAATTTCATCTACTTTTTCTTTTTTTCTTTTCTTTAATTCTTCTGTTTTAACAATTTCTAGTTTTGGTTGAACTTGTATTATGCGTTGAGTAACTGTTTCTCATCTGCTTCTTTCTCTGCTTTCAGTACATCGTTGACTTCACTATAGCCATTAACCAAGTCGTTTACGAGGGCTTTAAGACCGTCAGCGCCATTTTCCTTTTAAATACAAAATCTGCTGCTAGGTAAATATAGCCATTTACGATGTGTTGCCGCTGGCCTTAGTCGCCGAGCGGGTTGCCCGACTTCGTTCGGTTAGCAATCGTCTACAACATGTAGGTGTCTTCTGACTCTATTTCTTTCCTTTCAAAATGGACTACAAACTTTAAGAAGTTTCATGACAAGCAAACTAGATTACTTCCATCATGATTTTCCCGTATTGTAACAACTGGTATAGAACGGAAATCTTGACCTGTGTGACTGTTGAAGTGGAGACGTGTGTGTGTGTGTGTGTGTGTGTGTGTTTACATATATATGTATATACATACATACATACATATATATATATAANAGAAAGAGAGAGAGAGAGAGAGAGAGAGAGAGAGAGAGAGAGAGAGAGAGAGAGCGTTATAGAAAGAGAACCGTAAAACAAGAGAGAGAGAGAATTATAGAAAGAGAACCGTAAAACACGAGAGAGAAAGAGTTATAGAAAGAAAATAGAGATAAATAGAGAGAGAGAGAGAAAGAGAGAGAGAGAGAGAGAGAGAGAGAGAGAGAGAGAGAGAGAGAGAGAGCGAGAGCGTGGGAGGGAGGGAGGAAGAGAGACGCAAACCACGAGCGTGCGTGCTGTGAACCTTTCCGTTGCAGGACTTACCACCGCCTCGGGATACGCTTGCCGTGTTAGTCCCTCGCCGTAACTGTCTCGCCCTTGAGGCTGTAATTTCTCCCAGCTGCGATGTAACTGATGTGAGGGAAACGGTTCCCCTTCGGCGGAGGCTGCGGGGCGGTCGGGCCTTTTTCGCTCTCTCTCGCTTACCATTTATCGGACTCTTATTTGCTTTGGTTTCTCTGGGATTCTCTTTATTTATTTCTCTCTATTTTGGGCTCTCTTCATCTGCATCTCTCGGTCTCGTTCTCTCTCATTTTGCCTTGTGGTTTAATTCTCTCTCTCTCTCTCGGTCTTTCTTTCTTCCTCTCTTTCTCTCTCTCTCTCTCTCTTTCTCGCTCTCTTTCTCTCCTACGTCTTCGTTTTCTAATTCTCTTTCCCTTTCTTATATCTCGTTTTCTCTCTTGTATTCTCTCCCTTGTGGTCTTTTTATGACTATTTTTCCCCCTCTCTCGTTCTACTTATCTGATTCTCTCTTCCAGCTCCATTTATCTGTCTTTCCCTCTCGTGTTCTTTTGCCCCTATTCTTTTTAAACGTCTAGTGTTCTTTTTTGGAAAAAAAATCCCCCTTTTTCTTTTCAGTCTCAATTCTTTTCCCCTCGCTTGCATATTAATTAAAAATACAAAATGTGCAACTTGCTAATGGTCTAGAGTAAAAATGGGGAAATCCTTGCATTTTTCTCTCTACTTCAATACACGAATGAAAAAAAATCGGATGAACGAAAGAGATGGAGAAAGAAAAGCAAAGCAAAGCAAAGAATAGCGTTCACTCTTTAGTCCGCCGGACCGTATGATCGCTTAAGAATAATTATCATAATCATGATTATCGTTGTAATCATAATAATCATCACTATTACTATTACTATGATTATCATTATTATTATCCTTATAGTTATCATTATTATTATCATTATATATCTGTAAGTAGCTCTTCGACCCTCTGTCTCTCTCTCTCTCTCACCCGCTCTATCTCTCTCTTTCGTTCTCTCAATCTCTCTCTCTTGGTTCCTCTTCCTGGCTCTCTCTCTCTCTCTCTCTCTGCCTTCCGACCCTACTCTTACTCGTTCTGCCTCTGCCCCCACACCCACTCTCCCTCGCTTTCTCCTTCTCTTTACATAAACTCAAATGGACTTAATAAAACAAAGTAAAACTGATAAAAACTATAAAAGAACTAAAGACATGTGCAATAAAACAGAACAAAAGGAAATTAGACATTCTAGTAAAAACGCAATATCCAAATTAACATCAAACAAAACCAAAGGGAGAGAGAGCGAAAGAATAAACACACACAAGCGAACTAGACTTGTATATTACTGAGAGAGTGACAGATGACTTGGAACATCACCTTCATAACAACAAGACCTTCATATGTTCTGTCGTCTTTCATCGTCTCAAATAATTAGAGAACAGTGTTTACGTAGAAACATAGACGTGCGTGTGTGTTTGTGTTTATATGTATAAACAAACACACACACAGACAAACACACACACACACACACAAACAGACACACACACCTACACACACACACATACATACATACATACATATATATATATATATATATATATATATATATATATATATATATATATATATATATGTCTGTGTGTGTGTGTGTGTGTGTGTGTGTGTGTATGTGTGTGTGTGTGTGTGTGTGTGTGTGTGTGTGTGTGTGTGTATACATATGAGTAAAAAACACACCGGCCGACACCCAAAGGCAAAAATCCTGCGACCTGCCCCAAACGGCAACACAATTGGAGGTGATGGCGCTGAATAGTAGTCTCACCTATCCACATGGTATGGGGGCATGTGCCTATGGTGGTTAACGCCATCTAACAATGGGGCAGTCTATCTGAGTGTATGCCCTTACATATGAAAAAAAAAAAAAAAAAAATACTTGTAGAATGGCGTAACCAACAGATGTACAGACGAGAGACACTGACAGCAGCTGTGTGTGTGTGTGTGTGTGTGTGTGTGTGTGTGTGTGTGTGTGTATGTGTGTGTGTGTGTGTGTGTGTGTGTGTGTGTGTGCGTGTGTGTGTGTGTGTGTGTGTGTGTGTGTGTGTGTGTGTGTGCGTGTGTGTGTGTGTGTGTGTGTGTGTGTGTGTGTGTTTGCTTCGCTGTTTCCTATATATTTCATAGTGACGCTACTCTGCGGACACATTCATCATGTTTCATTATCATTTTTAAAGTGTGTGTGGGGGGGAGGGGGAATGTATGTGTGTGTGTCGCACCCAGTATACGAACTGAATCTTTGGCCAGTTCACTTTATACAGAATTGATTAAGATAACTAATATCTATTCCATCTTAATTTCGTGTAACATTTATTTCTGATTAAAAAGTGAATTAAAGATCCACTTGTATTATTTGGATGTCTCATAGGTATCAGTGTATAGGGAAACAAAACACGAAACATATATTGGATTTCAATACTTAAAAAAACACACAAGCAAAATACTCTCATGGTTAATATTGCCAAAGAGACCACCACGACATATGACATTAGTTACATAAGCTAATAAAAAATAGGGAATATCAAAGATGAGCAAGGCCGGTAACAACCATAGTCTTCAACGACATAAACCCGTGAGGCTTTTAAATAAGCATATTTCCCGTTTCAGTAAACCCCGTAACGCCGGGTGACAAGATATCATATACAGGGATATTTGCATGATGGCCTGTGAAATGGTTGAGAGATTGGTCCGTAACAGTTTGATGAATACTGGCATTTTAAGCAAACCTAACTCGGGAAAGTAGTCATCCTATGTCTGAATATGATAAGCACATATGGCAGTTGAAGCAGCCTTGATTACTCTGTTTGTCCTTCCATTAAATAGCGAAATAGCTATCTACAAAGGCTTCAGAATTGGTATAAGCTTTCTTGTTTGGGAGAGGTATCAGTTCCACAAATTGACTAAGATGGTCTACAATCACCAATACATCAAGGTTGCCATGTATAGATCGTGGTAATTGAATAAGACACGCTCCAAAGGACACCAAACTTAAGGTGATGAAGCAAAGGGTGCATTCTTTGAAGCACAGCTCTTGCGGATCTGGCACTATTGGCATTCTCGGACAAACTGGTTGGTCCTGGAAACCATATTAGGAAAATAAAACAGTTGTTTTGCCTAAGTATGGGTTCGAAACACACCTGGATGAGCAGCTAATGGTGAACAATGCGCCTAATGTAAAGCAGACTGCTGAAGCTGCACTGGCACTACAGCTTGTCGGAAAAGGTGGTCGCTAAACTCACGAAGATGGTATAGCACCCAATTACTGATTTCAGATTCACAGATAGAAGTTGGAAGTTACTTTTTGGTAACTGTTCACCTTCCAGATAAGTGATAACCTCAGATGATAGTAGATCCTTATTCTGTTCTACCCTGAGTAAAGTTAAGTCCATGGTTTCAAATTAAATGAGGTAACGGCTACCGCATGTGAGAGCATGGCAGGGACCTGATGATCTCTTCCACGTCAATATACAATTTTGAAGTCATAATGATAGGGTTCGACACACCATCGGGACATAGCACGACTGTTAATTCTTCTGGAAGATATGTAACAGAGAGGATGGTGATTTGTAATGACAGTAAAATGACGTCCATATATATAATGATCAAAAACTCTAACAGCTTCCACAATGGCTAAAGCTTCGCTGTCTGTAGCCGAGTAACGTTTCTCCGCTAATCTTAACTTACTGCTATATAATGCAACTGCATAAGACAAGCACCCACAGCCACTTTCAAAGCATCAGTATGCCCCTATACATAGAACGGGAGCGGAAACTAACGCAGCCTTCAGTTTATCAAACGACAACTGGGCATCTGGGTTCCTTTAAAACTTAGCATATCTCTGATTTAACTAAAAGAGTAATTGCAGTGTAATTCTCAATATGGCACCTGAAAAAGCCTGAAGATCCCAAAGGGAAAATACTCTCATGGTTAATATTGCCAAAGAGGCCACAGGACATAAGTTGATTAAAAAAACAAAAAACAAAACAAAAAAAAACTAAGACGAACGAGGCCGTGAGGTTGTTAAATTAGCATTATTTCTCAGTGCTCGTTAAGTAATGTGCTTCAATAAAATCCTAAACTTAACTTCGGAGACTAGGTGGGTGGATCACGAGCAGAGCAAAAAACACACCGGCTCTCACCCGAATACAAAAATCCTGCGACCTGCCCCAAGCTGCAACACAATCGGAAATGATGACGCTGGACAGTACTCTCGCCCATCCATATGGGAATGGGGGGGCATGCGATTATGGTGGTTAACGCCATCTAACAATGGGACAGTCCATCTGAGTGTATGCTCTTACATATGAAAAAATACTTACAGAATGGCAGAACGACGATCCAAAAACACACAGGCTAAAACCCACACTACATAAACGAAAATATACAAAACTATCATGTAAAACGAACAAACACAAGAGAAATATATCATACGAACGGACACTTAAGTAAACTGAACAAGGGACAAAAAATTACAAATAAAACAGGTAAAAACAAACAAGTAAAACATCACGAAGAAAAAAGAAAGAAAAGCAGATGAAGCACGAAAGGCATGAAAGCAATGATGGATGCAATACCTAGCTTCCATCACGATTCCGATTCACCATATATGCGTTTGTGTGAGTGTGTGTACACATATATATATATATATATATATATATATATATATATATATATATATATACACATACAGACAAACACCCACACCCACAAGTACATAATTATATGCATACAAATTGACCAGCTTTTTCTTGCGTTTCTCCTTGTATATTCTTACTTGTCCTTGTTACGCCATTGTTATGATGCTTCTAACAAGGGTTTCATAAATCCGGTCGGTGTTCCTTTGTCAGGTTTTGCATATTTTCTTCGGATCGAAAAAGATTCTGTGCTTATTGACACCGTGATTCGAAATAAGGATTGCTTTTTATTTCTTATTGCGAAATTTAGCCATCCTTAACACATATTTCTGAATACCTATATTAATGAATATCAATTGCTGTTACTATGTATTGCCAGAATATATTTGATAGAGTCGATATACAGTTTTCCAGTTAATATGGATATAATTTTTAAACACTGTACAACTATGTGTATTTTCTTATAGTAAAACTAATTGATGTAAGAATAGTAGGTAGACCATAATAACAGCAAGCTCATTCTGCTAAAAAATATAATTAGGTAGATTCTGATGAAATATAATACACAATATGCATTTAATTCTATAAGAATATCTTCTCTAATTTCCTGTTGGATATATAATCTTAGAAAATTAACACGAACACTAACTACTTTCATAAGTCTACCTAACCTACATAACGACCTACCTAATCCATGATCATCTCATGCATTGCCAGAGTGCATGACTCTTTATTCGCTCGCCCTTCGAAAGCCAGCGAAGACCGCATCTCAGCCATTATTTCCGGCGGCGCCAGTGACAACGTGACCCGATGTTAATCGTACTCGAGATTCCACCTGACCGCAATTCTACGAGACTGGTGGATCACGCGACCGAAAGTATCTCTGTGTAGTTGCGGTTCGAGACGTTTCGGATGCATGGGTGATCCGTGTTCACGAACAGACTCACAAACACACACGCACACATTCGTAAATATATATATATATATATATATATATATATATATATATATATATATATATACACACACATATATACATATGTGTGTGTGTGTGTGTGTGTGTGTGTGTGTGTGTGTGTGTCTGTGTGTGTGTGTTTGTGTATAAATACAGACACAAACACACACACACATATATATTTATATATATACATATA
>BOPN01006346.1:0-7500 GCA_017312705.2 Penaeus japonicus
ATTGGGAGAGGAGGGATTAGTAGAGAGATTAGTTAGGCGAGAAATATTGTGCAAATAACTATTCACTTAATGTCCAACAAAACAAGGGCGATAAAAGAATTATTATGGGTGGCACACGTCGTCCTACCGGGTTATGAACATTCGCTTTATGCCATGACAATCTATCTGTAGTGTCAAATTGTGTTTTTGTGAACAGAAAGATAAGAATAGTTAATACAAAAGTGCTAAGAGTAGATGGTGTACACAGTGAGCTGTGTGTGTGTGTATATTTAGCAAAAGGTAATAAATCGCATAATAAATGAATTATATAAGAATAAGTAAAATTATTGTTTTAACAAAATAGGGTTATCGCTGTTTACGTTAAATTACTTTCAATAAAACGATAACTTATGATAAAATAATAAAGATGAAGGTAGAATATAAATACGCGAATAGATAAAGTAATTCACTAAGTAAAAAAACGTTATAAAGAAAAAAATAAAATATGTAACAAACGAGAATAGAATTCAATAAATTGTTTAGTTAACGCATTCGACTTGATAGACAAGTCTGCTCATCGCAATGTCATAGTTGACTTTAATGAGGTCATGAATGACCGTGAATGACCTTTAGAGCTCTAAATGACCTAGCCAAGTGACCATATTAAAAAAATCTTTTACAGTAATTCCTAATATACATATTAATATTCTTATTAAAAGACATACGATATTTGTTAAAGAAAATAAAATAAAATAAACGTTACTGATATAATATGAATTAATAAAAAATGCGCACTTTGAAATAAATATCTATAAGAAATATCTGGAAAAATAGTTACACAAACATTAAAAAGATTGAAAAAAGAGAAAATTCGGGAATTATATCAGTGATTATACAGATAATGCTAAAAAAAAAATACCTTCGTTATACACACACTGAGAAAAAAATCTGAGGGAGAAAAGGCGTTATTAAGAGTGGAAAAATAGTCGGAGAAAAATAGGGTGAAAATTGAGACACGGGGGACAATGCTTCCACTGACTTACCTTGATTCACTGCCTGACGCGTTGTATTTACTGCTGTGATCACGTGAGAGTGAAAAAATGAAAGCACGTGGCGAGCGGTCCACGATTTTTAAGAAAGAGGAGGCGAGAAAGACCCTGGCTGACATCCTTCTGTGAGGGTGGGCGGGAGGGTAGGTAACGTTCGGCGTAGCGGGCTTCTTCTTCGGAGCAAAATCGTGGCACCACCGGCTGGCACCCGTTGTGAGGGTTGTCTTAGTCTATCGTAACTGACAACCCAGCACAAGATAGGTGGTGATGCCAGACACAGGGTTTGAACGTTACAGGTTTATTCCATAACGCAGATTGACTGCCGTTATGGTGCACGAAAGATATATTCACTACATCACAATGGTCACAGCAATAAACAATATCACAACACGTATGAACAGTAGGGGAAATC
The DNA here is from genome assembly GCA_017312705.2 of Penaeus japonicus. Classification (NCBI taxonomy): domain Eukaryota; kingdom Metazoa; phylum Arthropoda; class Malacostraca; order Decapoda; family Penaeidae; genus Penaeus; species Penaeus japonicus. The sequence continues at coordinate 1,441 of BOPN01006346.1, forward strand.
AGGCGTCAAGCGGTAGCGCAGTCGATCCCGGTCTGTCGGTGTGTTCCAAACATCCTGCTTATATGGGAAGGCTTCGCATCCGACGTCCCCAGCGTTAGGAACATGGCAAGGTAGTCTGGAATGTAGGAGGCGTGACTATCGAGGAATTAAGCTCGTTTTGAAGGTCTAAGGTACTTGGGATGGTGACAATGTGTGAGGCACCCATCACTCAAAGTTGACCTGATCTGACCGTGCGATTGCCTCGCGAAAGGGTGCGAAAATGCATATTTGTATATGGATCTATTGCTGTAATTAATATCTAATATAAGCATAATGTATAATTCTATATAAGCATTCTATATCATTCTCACACTGTATATATGTATAATTCATGTCACAAATCAGGTTACCGAGGTTATATCTATGTGAGTAACGCAATTAATATAAAAATACAAATTTTGCCCCCCTGACCGAGACTCGATCCCGTGTCGTCAGAGTGACAATCCCGGCTTCTAACCCAATAGACCACGCGACCCATTGTAAAGAATTATGTAACCAGATGCCTTACATGTGTATGTTGATGTGAGAAAGATGATAGAATGCAGAGAGGAAAAAATTGTATTTCTATATTAAATGCGTTACAGCATTCTACCATCTTTCTCACATAGATATAACCTCGGTAACCTGATTTGTGACTTGAATTTCTAATTCATTCCTGCCGAGTGCCCACGGGAATTATCTGTAAAACCTCGCTATCACTGCTCTGCCAAGAGTATATAGGTAATTTCCATGATGGTTGTAAGACATCTGGTTAGACAATTCTTTTTAGTGGGTTGTGTGGTCTGCTGGATCGACCCAGGATCGAGTGTCGGTCAGGGAGGTAAAATTTGTATTTATATATATACATACATATACATATGTATATATATATATATGTATATATGTTACACTCAATGTGAATAGTTGTACATTAGGCAAAATTTGCCTAATGTGGACGTTGGGAAAAATGGTTAGGTTAGGTAGGTTAGGTTAGCTTAGGTTTTGCACAATATAAACATTACACAAAATGTTGCCTAGTGTACACATTAGGCAACTATTCACATTGAGCATAACATATATATGCGTACATACATATACACATATATAATATATATATTTATATATATACATATATATGCATATATATATGTGTGTGTGTATGTATATTTATATGTAGGTATGTGAAAAGTTATCCTTAGCAGTTGAGGCCTAAGTAGTTTAGGAGAATGTTTTGCATATTTATTATTCATTTTATGTTAATCTTGCACTTAAGATTTTAAACACTTTTCCAACTTAGAAAAGTAAAAGTAAGAAGTACAGTAACTGTTAATAAAGTCATGTAAATAGTTATGCGCAATATGTAGATTAAATTTACGTCATTTTTCTTTCAGATTTGTCTCACTGTTTCCGAGGCAAAATAGCAAAGCCAACAGAATTCTTCAAAATCTCTCATAGGAAGGAATAAAAGATGGTTAGTAAAAGGAACCACCACACAGGTTGAACATTTTTTTTTCAAACATAGAACCTATATCGAATATCTTTCCAAGCATATAACTTACTTGATTTTTTTCAAGCACAAGGGCCTATAACGTATTTAATATTTTTTCAAACATATGACGTACTTTGAACATCTTTTCGAGCACGTAACTTATTTTGAACATCTCTTTTACAGTCGGGAAAGCCAGAGGAGTGTAATGTTTGCCTTGAAGCTTTCAATAAAGGCGGAAAAAAGCCCCGAATCCTACCATGTGGCCACACCTTCTGCTCGCCTTGTCTTAAAGGGCTCATCACGGAGGACTCACTGGCGTGTCCGCACTGCCGTTCTACTCACAGTGCCTCTAACGTTGAAGCCTTCCCGGTGGTTTTTATCTTGTTAGATATCCTCAAGAACTCCAGTGGCAATCAGGAAAAGGCAGAGAAATCGACTCCAGCACAAGCCTTCCGCAAAGCCTTGAGCAAGAAATCCAGCTCCGAAAAAAATATGAAGGAGAAGGACTTTCAGATATTAACCAATAGCTTTGAAGACATGCTCTCTCAACTTCAAAGTTACAAGAATACACTTTGTGCTTGGGAGGACCATCATGAGAAACTCAAGAACGCACTTCAGGAAATCATAGAAAATAATGAGAAAGCACAACTTGTGTTGGGAGAAGAAGGAAAGGCAGTGCAGGAATTGCAGCAAGAGGGAGTTCAACAGCAAGAACAGCTGAAGCTAACAGCTGAATCACTCTCTGCAGCTGCCACAATGCACGAGCTCTTAGTTGTCACAGATGACTTAGACGCGTGCCGAGCTACGGTGAAGGACTGGATTCAGAGATGTCAGGATTTTTTCCCCGATGTTGCCGTTCTCCGCCGGTCCATTAAGGTGAATTGTATGCACAAGGGACACTTGGTAACTGCAATGAGTTCTTGAGGACGGTAACATATTAAGGCCGTAACATATGGTAACAAACAAACAAAAACAAACATCCATATCCATATTCATATTCTTATGCTTATGTGTTTGTAAAAATATGGATACATATATATGCATATACATGTACACATATACACATACATATTTACACACACACACACACACGCACGAACGCACACACACACACACACACACACATATACATATATATCATCACAAAATGTTTATCAATTACTGCAGGTCCGCGCAGCCATCGAGAATTATCTAGAGTCGGTCAACGAAGCCAGAGACACGGACGAGGTGGCCCAGAACGGCGCTTTCCTAGGAACATACTTGAACAATGATGCTGCAGACGAGATAGCAAAGTCCGTTCTTTCCATTCCTCAGAGAGTTGATTTGATAATGAAGAACACCTCGCTGAGACTGACAGTAAGTTTCTTTTGTACATCTATGCTAATCTACCTAACGTATATTACTAATTTATCTGCTGCTCCGGCTCTTCTCGTGTAGCCCTCTTGTCTTCATTCTAAAAAAGTTGATCACAGGCATCAAAGTGATGAACTCCATTTATCTTGGTATTTATTTCCTGATCTCTCAAGAAAACCAGTGACTAGACGACAGTTCTGTTTCTTCTAGACTTTGTAGTTCAAAGAATTGACGATAAGCAGAGGTGTGTGAGACTACGTCCACAGGTTGGCTCTCTGAAGAAAAAGCCTGAATAACGCCTGGCACTATACAAAACCCATTCAGCATACCTCAGAACAGTCGAGGGAAAGTGCAAGGCAGGGAAATAGCAACCACAATATTACTCCACTAGTCCAAAACGATTGGAAGTTAGAGGACACCAAAGCCTCAGAACAATCGGACACCACAGCCAAAGTGAAACACCTCTATGAGGGACACCAGCAAGGAAGGAACATATACCTTCCCCTGTTCTACTTGTGGACGTCGTGGACACTCCTAGGAAAACTGCAGACTCAAATTGCAGTGTTTCTTCTGTTCAAGACAGGACATTAGAACATACCGGAATATAAGTAAAAGTTCTACTCTCTCGCAGAGTCATATACCATTGCACCCAAATGTACATAATTCCTGTAAACTCAGGTACATTGACAAACCACCTCTGCTTTGGCACATAAAACCAGTAATCATGAACTGCTCCTAGGGTCATTGGAACACATCACCAGCAACATGTCTTACCATCAGTGGGAGGAAATTTAAAACGTTGTCTTAACCTCTGGAACCAGACGTTATTGTAGCGATACAAACTTTCTCAAATTATTATTTATCAGAATATACTTTAGACATGACTGACCAATTCGCCATAGAGGAGTAATAGTCAATTTCCACATCTCTCTCCTATCAGCAAATATAATGACCCGTTAATGTTTGGTCGTCACCGCCAAGGAGTTTCTGATTTCAAGCATAAGGAATGACAAACGAACAAGAGATACACTACACCTCAAAACTAGAGACACCACAAGGATGATTGTCAATGTTTGGAAGTAGTCCAACATTTTGCCAGACTATGCTAGATGGAAGATACGCATCAGAAGGTGCAAACAACTGGGGTAGGACTTCTGCCAAAGACCGACAGGGAGTTCTAAGAGCAGAGAATCTTCCAATTCAGTGTTCAGGTATCAGGATTGGGACGTTACTGTCAAAAGTTCTGTAAAGGGTAATCTCTTCATTAATAATTTTGCAAGAAAAATAGAGGTACCGTACCTTAATCGCCCAGAAAGTGGCCACCATTAAGTGTTCATGGCTTAGGACATTGTTTATACTTCCTGAAGATGTGTGCAGATCATTTAGGTATTTCCCTTTTCAGTTTTTAAAAAGTGTACTGCTAAAAGTGGTTGGACATTCGTTAAAATGAATTTCTTTGCTGTAAGTAAGAAACTAGGGCCTATGTCAACCAATATTAGCAAGATACTAAGATAATTATCTCTTGAGCAATTAACCCATTCTTTATAAGACTGCAATCATGAAAAACAGCTTGGCTTCAGGCAGGATCAGTCATCTGCATGGCATAAAGCTTTGGATGGTCAAATGATGACCTGCATCATTGCACTCGGCATTGATGAAACCTTTGGCTGAGTCTGGTGCGAAGCAAGGGGTATAAATGGAAGACCGCTCCTTACGTGAGCTGTATAAGGATGCAGCTTCTCAGAAATTTCCCATAGCTGCAAATGTTCCACTGGGAAGTTACTAGTACTTCTATTGTAGAGTCAGTATTTCAGTGACTTGCCAATTCATGTTTCAAAATTATTTGAATATGCAGATGGTTGCAATTTATTCTCCACTTTTGGCAAGAACCAGCTTAATAAGGTAGAAAGAATCCTGCAACAGTGATTAACAAGCATAACCACTTGGGGACAAATGTGGCAACTCATGTTTGCATGTGAAAGAAACAAATAACATAAAACATCAAAATCCATGCTCAAACTCTCTACTAATAACCTCAAAATTAAACATGCATTAATGCTGGATACCCTTGGCATGGGGGAATGACTTCCAAATCCCACATCAAGTAACTTTCCAGAAAAATGAGCAGCTGGGAAGCAAACAGTGCTCGGTGAATGGCTCCTCTCCTTGATATCAACAGATTCTATTTAAGTGTTAGGTGCCATCCTGCTTTGAATACTCTCTGATCACTTTGAACGTGAGCAGAAAGTGGCCCAACCCCACCATCAGCATCCCTGTAACAGAAGATATGTGGTTATTTTTGCAGTTCTGCAGAACCACCTTTGGAAACAACCCATGGCTGACACCAGTGGAAATTAGTGTGATAACACCAACGCACAACATATTTCAAGCTTCTTAATTTATACTGAGGTAGTTAACTTTGATAAAGCTTGTGTACAAACCCAGTTTCATGTCTATGTACTAATGATTGTAAAAAATAGTAAAAAATGCTAGGAGCTAGAAGAGCCTCATATATCGTCTTGGTTTACACTTGGGCATAAGTCCATTATGCCAGATTTGGTCATTAACTCCAGTTATGTCATTTGGAAAAATGACAGCTGTTACATTAGTACAGTTGTAGCGCGCTAGCCTCATATTCCCGTGGTCGGCAGATCGAGCCCCGTCCAAGCTCGTGAGTTTTCACTGTCGCCTACCGGTCACTGCTGTGGCTGGGCACCATGGTGGATTAGGACCAGTCTCAGATCGAGCCAACACACGTTGACACACTCTCACGAGTTCAACACTCGCAGCCATATTCTAAGTCCCCAAGCGCACCATGTACACGACGTGAACATGCCGCGTTCAGTATTCTAGATGCGCGGGTTCGTGGCAAAAGCGTGGAAAGTATTGGAACAATTGTGGAAACTCCGTGAGAAGGGGGTAGGCTTGTCACGATAGTTACACGGGTGAAAAAAATTATATTTTTACTTTACTTTTTCATACCAATACTTCATATGAGCATACTACGTTTGGAAAGTAATATCTATATTGGATATATTAGGCATCATTGTCCTAGACTTGGATTACAAACCCTTTTAGGAAAACATGGATTCTCTGCTGATTTTGAGTTTGTTTACCTTTTGGCAGAGAGTGAAGTTAAATGAATGGTAAAAGTAGTCAGGAACTTAAAGTTAAAGTATATAATTATATGAAATATGTAT